>VXBI01010271.1:102713-288642 GCA_013397375.1 Toxostoma redivivum
CCCCCACCCCTCCTTTCCCGCTTTTCCTGCCCCCATTTCTTTGAAGGCCCGGGCGGGAGAAACTTCTGGGGTTTTTATTTCCCCCGGGATAAAAACGCAAGTTCAAATCCTCGGGTTTCCAAACGCTAAAAAACATCCCTTGTCAATGGATCGTTGCAATTTTTTCTTTAAAATTCTACTGAAGAACTCAACAACGAGCAAAAAACAAGTGCTTGAGAACGTTAAGGCTGCAGTACCTTACAGTGCCGGCAAAACACTGCGCAAAAATATAGTTTTAAGTGTTGCTTTTTATCACACACTTGTGACTGGAGCACCAGGTCTCTTTCTGACCACTAAAGGGAAGGCCCATTATATTTTAAAAGTACATCATAACGTGAGAAGTTACAACTTTCTTTCCATGAAAATAGTTCAGATCACTCTGTGAAGAGGGTGCTGCTCAGTGTGTAATAAGATCAGAGTTGCAGTTTTTCCCCATGCAATTGAAACTTGCATGCTGCTGGGAGAAGTGGTAACTCAACACAAGCCATGAAGAAGTTATAGCCCAACTTGTGCCGGAGTTGTTCTTCCTATATACTACTATTCTTGAATAGCTTTATCTTTTTAATAAGCAGTCACATATTTCACCATACATGGGAAAAGGGTGGGAAAATAATATGGAAGCATCTACTTTTTACCTGTGGTATAGATAATAAAAGCTTAAATCCATCTGATCCATCAAAGCAGTCTTGTTAACAATATTGAGACCCTTACACAGAATCCTCACTACTCCTAACATTAAAATATGAGCAAACTCTTCAAGAAAGCATTTAAATGAGATCTCCATTACTGATATAAATTTCATTTCTGCAAATCAACTGCTCTCTCAAAGAAAAACATTTTGATAGAAAGCTATTCGAAGTGCTCTGGTGGAAAGAGTTCTTCATTGTAGCAGGAAGATGGCAAGCTTTAGCTGCTCTACAGGAATTGTGCATCAAACAGTCCTAGACAAACACAAACTTTCACTGCAATGAAAAAAAAAAAAAAAGAGAAAAAGCAGTTCTCAGATTCCAGGTAACACTACAAGCCTCTGCTTGGTAGCACTGTGACAACATTGGAGATTTGGAAGATCAGCATCCGAAAAGTCAGTTGCCCAGTTTGATAGAGCTTTTTTAGTGTGATCATGCTGAGCACCTGCAGAGACTTTTGACGAAAAGCAAGAACAGATTGAGAAACAGGCTAGATCAAACACAAATTCACACAGAATCACTGCACTCCACAATCTTCCATAGAAACACCTTCACTCTGTATCAGCAATTCAAAAAGGTTTAAAGCATGAACAACAGTTTTAATGAGCCACTTGACATGTTGAGTTCTTCTACAGAAAGTCCTCTTGAGGTTGTTAGTTGAGAGATTTTGCCTAGATTAATTTATATCCAGAACTTTTAAAGGTCTAATAAATATCTAGAGCCATTGTGCATTTTTAGCTTTTCCATAACAGACTTTTTAAATTAACAGAACCCATCCACAGAGCATACATCTGTCCAATAGACACACACAATAAGAGCAGCATAAAGATACAGCCATATCTGTAAATTCTGGCTGTGATCCCTGCCAGCCTTGACCTGGACTTTTTACATGGCTCTCAAAGGTGTAAATGTTGGCATTAGTAAAAGCCATTGCACGAATTATATCTCACAGTTTACTTTAAACCCTGAGGACGGTCATACAGCATTCTAGAACAGTGCTGAGACTTTAAAATGCTCCTTATTTCAAAAGCATAAGCATGATGTTAACATGACACTAATGTAACAGAGTATACTTACTCTAAGTTTCATTTCCCAGCCTCCAACTCTGAGAGGTGACAGTGTTTTCCACTTGACCTAAACCTTTAAAAGTGATCCTTAGCACGAATTAGTGACATCATTAAATTAAATGTGATAACATCCCTAAAGCTTAATAAATTATGATTGAGGATAAACAGCTAAGTTGTTAAGAGCTTTTGCAAGAGGACATTTTTTCTGCAGGACATAATATTCAGTAACAATCTCTAAAGCTGAAACACATGAGAAGGTATTTGTTTGTAAGTTTTTATTCTAACCTTGCCTTACTCTACTATGATGGGGAGAAAAAAAATAACTATTACTTCAAGTATCCACTGTTTAAACGAGTTAAATGATGATGTTTCTGTGACACACCTCTGCATCACCACAAAACTAGTCCATAATGATTTCCAATTAAGCAAAAATTTTATAATTAGATATCCCAATAAGTGACCAGAGGGTAAAATCCTTGCTGTTCAGTGCAGCTCAGACTTGTTCTGAGGAGAGGTGTACAGCAAAATTTGCTACAAAAAGGAGCAGCTGAGGTAACACTTCGCTGTGACAACCATTCAGAGGTAATTGTATTTTCCTCCCTTTAAAGTCATCATAACGCCAGTGATTTTAATTTGGTGAGGGCAGAAAGGCTCGACCACATCTTCTCTTTGTTGTAGACCAAGTTTTATTGTTGAAAGTGCTAATTTGGCTCTCCAATAGGTTTTTACTTTCCCAATACTACAGTATTCCACAAAGAAGAGTCTTAGTGCAGATAATCAACAATTCCAGCTCCCTGGACTTAGGGGAGTTTTGACAATTTACACCCCCTCCCTACGTTTCCATGTTGAGACTGACACAAGATAACTGCACTGACAACAGCACCCCTAACCAGTCTCCTTTTAAGTCAGATTTTAAGCCTTTCAGATGGATTAAATCTCACATGTCGATAGCAAGAATGAAATTCTTGCTTGAGAATGAAAATATGAAATGAATTTGAGATGTTCTTAGAACACCAGGAGTATCATAAAATGGTGGTTTTCCTATTTTTTGCACTCTTCCCTAAGCAAATGCAAATTGCCTAATTTGCACACGGGGACCATTTCTTAAGTTCACCATTCTTCTTGCCTTTCCCAATACAAATCTTGCCTTTAAGGTAAGGAGTGTACTGGACATTCCATCTCATGGGGTGACCAATCTTCCTTTAAGCAAACAGGCTTGAAGAATACAGGAGCACAAGAAACAAATCCAGTTTGTCTTCAGTGCAAAGCCACTGATTATCACCATTTAATTAAGGCTTCACCAAAAAGAAATATATAGTACCATCTTTAATAGCTGAAAATTAGCACACTCCTTTCAGAACAAATGGTCCATGAGTGATTTTTGTGTCTCTACCATCAATTGTCTTCCTGAACAAAGTAGTATCTCACTGGTGGCCCTGGCAAGTCTTCCTCTCCATCAGTCTCTGGAGCAAATGATACTGTCAAATCCACATACTTCTTATCAGCTGATGGTTTCACAAGCTTTTGCATCCTATAAAGAAATGAAGAACAGTTCATAAATTTCCTTCTAGTACCAGGAGGATTGGCAGGGGGAATTCAGGGCCAGACTAGGAGGAATTTCACTGCCAGCAATATGTACTGGCCCAGCATACTACAGACCAAATTAAAATAGAGAATAAGGCACCTCTCAATTGCACACAAAAGCTGTTCCTCCACCTGAGCTTCAGCAAATCATACTCAATTTTCCTGACAGACACAGCCCAATAAAGTCTCAGAGTGGTAAAAAATCCTGATATTCTCAAGAAGGCAGCTTCATACCATGACTTTGACTTCATTACATACCCCAGTCATTCAAAATTATTTATTAGGTGTAAGAGAAAGCATATAAGCAATGTTTTTGGAGACGGGCTGTAAATTCTCATCTTAGTGTGCCAGTTCAGCAGCTCTTCTCTCCCCAGGAGTTTGAAGTAGCTTGCTCATACTTCTTTGCCTGATACCTACTGACAGGCCTTCAAAACAGTACTGATCAGTGCATCCAATTGCTTCAGCAAAGTCTGTGAGCACTGACTAGCACACACTTCACAGGAGCTGTAAGGAACAGATTTTGAGCTAAAGTAGTTCAATCCATAGTTGTAAGGCAGAACTAAGCCTGGGTGAGATCTGGCTTTTATTCTGCAAAGGCCTTCAGTCAAAACCAAATGTCATGCCTTTACATCCTACCAAACTGCTAGGGTGAAATTCCTCAATTTCCTGTCCGTAAGCAGCATTGCAAAGCCTTTGTAAATGTCATCATTTTTAAAAGGACTAAAGTGATGTACAATCTCAAGCCATTATAATATAATATATAATTCAATTATATCTTATAATTGAACAAAATTCCAGCAATCTTATGCAAGCAATACATTATTCCTTCAGACCTAAGTTGTGAAATATCAGCATTAATTTTAAGCCAGTTTCAAAAGGTTCTAGTAGTCTTGTTCTGCTCGAACCATGGTACATTCTTTTCCCCAACAAGTTACTGTCAGACTTCCTTAGTTTTCTCCTTCTGGTATTCAATAGTTAAAGCAGCATTTTGAAAGTCTCCTTTCCTCATCACAGAAGTTAATTCACTTTCTCTTTTTTCTTTTTTTACAGAAGGAAAGAAATTATCCTTTTTTTTCCAAAGTATTAATAGCTAGAAACCAATTTGAGAGAAAATACTGCTGTCATGCATGTATTGCATGTCCTTTTGATATAAGCAATGAACATAATTTGTATGTGCACTTGCATCCCAAAATCCATTTTCCAGTTACACTTACGTCAACTTTAATCTTTTAATATGGCCTGGCATCACAGGAACATAGAGCATTTTGACTCCTTGTACAACCATAGTTGGTTCAATTCCATATTTCTCCTGGAATTCACAAATTGAAACTTGTTAAAAGACTAGAACAGCTGCCCAAACCAGCAGATACTACTGCTGCTAATAACTCAAATCCATAGGATCCAAACCAGAAAACCTGCTAATGCATGGATGATGACAGAAAGTTTTATTAAGATACATTTGGGCCAACTGAATTAACAAGGAATTTGAAAACAGGCTTGGATGTCTTTACTTAGAGACATTCCCACTGAAATTAGTTATTACTAAAATTATTCTGGTTTGAACAGTAACTTGATGGAAATAAAAAAAAGGAAACAAAACACAATTAAACAATCCAAAATAAGAAACTTCTTTCCTCTTGTATTAACCCAGGACAGTAGATAACTTACTCTGACAGCATTTATGAAGTCCAACAGAGTAAAATCCTCTTTTCCATAAATTGTCCACCTGTCCCAAATGGTAAATGATATCCCATTTCTGTTTTAAAAAGTGAAAGGTTGTTACTTTAGAATGTGAACTCAGTCATTCCCTTTAAAAGCATATTGACGAACTGCCATTTCTTCTTGGTGGTGTGCTGTTTAATCTTGAGCAAAAATCTCTTCCCTCTCTGCTGCCATTTCTCCAGCCCTCTGACCTTGCTAAGCATAAGACACAGTAAGAACCTCTAAGTAAACATGGTATCTGACAGTGAAGTTACTGAGTTTTCAGACCCATTGAAAAACAGCTCTTGTATTGAACAAGATGCAAAAGTATGTCCGGGATGTTTCCTAAGATCTATGCCACACATCTACCTTCTCTAGATTTTTGAAGTCTCACAAGTAACAGCTTCCAATGAAAACCAAACTAAGCCTTTAAACCCACTATTTTTAAAATTAGGACAGATTAATATGGACTGCATTTTCCAAACAGGAAATTCTTGGGCAATGCATTATGGGAAACCCTTGGCAGTATTACAAGGATCACTAGCACCTCTAGCAGTACACAGTAAGTGGATAGCAGAATTTGATAGCAAGGATAAAGCAATTCATCATCTTTCAAGTTTAAACAACAAAAAAATACCTAGAATATCTAGAATGCTTAACTGGAGTATGGCCACAAGCTGTGGTTCCATCAGAGCTCTGCTATGTGAACACATAAGGCCTTAATGTGGCTATCTGGATTTAGTAACTATTCAAACTTCACTTGTTGGAATGGTTAAGCAAGTTCTAAGCATCAATTAGTAGGTTTTCCTTGCCCTTCTGCCATTGTCCTTCCTACCTGATTTCTGTTCTTCTTACTTCAGCAGTTTCTGTAAAGACCATTATGGGAATGGCTAGGTTCAGAAAACAGTTCTTGTATGCATCAGCTGGGTAGCCACCCACAACTTTGATGAGTTCCAGTGCAACCTGAAGTAAATTAGAATTTACTCATTAGGTTTTAATGTTATCAAGTCTAATGTAGTTTAGAGGCCAGCAACTACCAAGGAAGTCGTTACTGAGATCAGCCTTTGTCCAATCAGCAGAGTAAATAACATCAAAATGCAACCCACTATGCCACAGAAATACATTCTGTAGCAGCCAAAGGAAACACTTAAAACATTCAAAACTGTTCTTAATGTAGTACTCTTTCAAAATTTTCTTTATGCAATCTCCACAAAGCATTAGGTTCAGTTGAGATGCATGAACATGAACTACTACAGAACAGATCCTTTCTACTCTTGGCAGTGGCATTCTGATGGAAGTTAGTATTAATGGCTGAAAACAAACCAAAATGCTGAATTCCAACCCATCTTTTTGTGCTGCAAATCAAAAATAAAAGCACCGAAGGCTCAACATGTTAAGTAAACTTCCCTTTTTGACCATTCAGGAGCCACTCCAGCAGCCACACTCACACCACCAAAGATTTACACTGCTGGGACTGAATCCCCTTCACAGTGGGTGGCTTCTCAATCACTGCCTCACTGCTCATCCCACTCTCACAACCAGACAAGGTTTCCTTGCTGGCTGGACCCTGAATTCCATTTAGCAGTCTCAGATTTCTGGTTTCTTTAAGTAATTTTATCAATGGTAGCAACAGAATAACTCAAGCTGGTGCCTTGGAGTACGGGCCCTGAACAAAGGACTGCCTGAGCTTTTGTACCCTCACAGACTGTGTGCTCAACAGTCCAGGATCTTCCAGCTCAGTCTTCAGCTCTTGCTGTGTCTCTGAGTGTCCGATCACATGGCTGGGCCACAAGTCCCTGTGCCCTTTGTTGTGCAACGGGTCAGCATCAGTTCATGACCTCTTGCCTGAGGCTCCCACCCAGAGCTCAATCTTCAGCTGGCACTGCAACTCCACATTGAGCTACCTGTACTATATTCCTCAACAACCACATCTAGAACCAAGCATGACCTTTGCTATTGGTACATAAGAAATAAATCCATTTCTTTAAATGAGCCTCTGTCAGGGTAGCAGTAGTCAATACTCGGACAACAGCAGTTTTAGGCAAGAAGCAGTAAGAGAAAGAAATACACATTTTAAAAATCAATCTCACCAGCCCTGATACTGCAGCAGTTGCTGTTGCAATGGCAGGAATAATCTTTCCAGCAATGCGCTTTGTTTTGAACCGATCTGCTGGTTCTATGTTGTACATCTTGGCTCGCAGGTTTGACGCAGCTGTTACGAAATCTATGTGCCCATTACTATCATCATCTTTCTCAAAAGAGATGGGCTTCATTTGCAAGTCGGCTGCTCATAAAGAAAAAAAAATCAAAAATTATTATTAGAAAACTGAAGATGTCATAAACATAATTTAAAGTAACTAGAATCTTAACAAATTACAAGTTTCACATCTGGTAGCTTGGTGCCTTTCTTTTTTTCCTATGCTAGGAAATACCACTTAGTGAAAAATGAAATAAACATCAACAGAGCTCTGTAATTTTACTTTCCTTGCACCACCAAGAATAGATTCTGAGTATTTCTATGGATGTTTCTCATACACCCTCATCTCACTAAAGCTCCATGCTGTGAGAATTCCATTTTAAAGCTTAGTTTATCTGCAAAAAATTCAAAATATGGACTCAGTAGCATTGGAGTCAGAGTTTTGCGTTGACACTCCATGAGATTGAGTTAGGGATAAACTAATCTTTCTCCTGGACTCATGGGCTAAAGAAGTTGGCATGTAGTTGTTGCCCAGTGACCTCTTCATGTGGGCAGGCACAAAAATGGGATGTGAGCATCCTCATTTTAAATCTAGAAGATGCAGAGAACGACTCTTAATAGTCTTTACAATTTAGGATCATCTCAGATTGAGAGCCCTAAATAGTGACTCTCAGCCTTCACATGCCAGAATCACTTGCAGTCCATCTGGGATCCAGGCACCATCCTTCCCCTCTTTAAGAGTTCAATTCCCCACTGCTGCCTGCTTGCTGTCATCAGTGTTGTAATCACAAGCAAGTGTAACAGAAAGCCCTAAAACTTCCAAGAATCTCAGAAATACAGACCCATAGGACAATGTCAAGCAACAGGACAGGTATCTGCATGGCATTTCAGAGGTGCCAGCTGATACATAGGTATCAGCTCTACTTCTGGCAGAATTCCAGAACTGCTTCATCCAAAGACCTGAATGTCACTCACTAGTGGGAAATGAAAACACAGGATATTACTAAACTATGAAGAAGCTGGTTTGCACTACTCACTTTCCAGAGCTTCGTTGGATAGTATAGACTTCTCCAGCTGGAAAATAGCATTTCTTTCATCCTCACTGCTGACGGGAATATGATCTGGTTTTCTTGCAGTTTCATCAGTCTGTACAACCTGCAGGTGCATGCAGTGCTTGAGTAATAAAATACATGAACTTCATACAGCACAAGTGTCAAATGTACTAAATTTCCTGTCTTCCCTGTAGGCTTTCCTCACCAGCTCAAGAGAAACATGGATTTACTGGACCAAGTCAAGCCACGAGCTTCTAAGAACATTAAAGGACAGGAGCATCTCTCATATGAGAAGAAGCTGAGAGAGCTGTGATGGCTCAGAGTGGAAAAGACAAGGGACAGTAGGATCAATGTGTACAAGTATCTCATGGAGGGGAAGTACAGAGAGCACAGCCAAACTCTTTTCACTGTGGCCAGTGACAGCACAAGGGCACAAACTGAAGCACATAAAATTCCCTAAGAAACATAAAAAATAATTCAAAGAAAAAGAAACAAACAAAAACATCCTAGACAAAACTGTGAGGATGATGGAACACTGACACAGTTAGCAGGGAGAGGCTGTAGAGACTTTACTCCCAGAGAAATTCATAACCCAATAGGACAGTCCTTGATGACCTGCTCTAGCTGCCCCTGCTTAAGCAAGAGGATTGAACTAGGTGGTCTTCAAGGGTTCCCTCTAACCTTAACATATTCATTTCCCCAAAACACATTATAATTTGTGTTTATTTCTCAATAGCATCAATGCAGTAGTTGGAGACACAGGACACTGCTTGTGGAATATTTTATTTTTTTCTTTAAATTAAATATCACACTTACTTTGTTTGAAGGTCTAAACTCTGGTACCTTCACAGATGAAATAATCTCAAAAATGGTTTCCTCTGACAAGTCCTATTATGGTTTTGAAGAAAAACAATTGAAATTCACGTCAACTCAAAAAAACCTTCATAAAAAGATTGCAAATACAATAGAATTTCAAAGACTACTGGACCCAAAAAGTCTCACAGATATTCAATGATGTTTCAGCCAAACACCATCATTAAAACACCAAGTGACAATTCATTTGCCACAGCAAACCAGAGCAGTGTGAAGTGCCTAGCACTTGAAAACTGAACAGAAGTGGAAACCTGACTTACAGGAAGGTCCAATTAGAAAACAAACAAGAAAAAACAAAGGATAAGCAGGATAATGCAGAGTCTGTAAGCAGTAAAAAATAAACCCCCTACAGCATAGCTAAGATATTTAATTTTTTAAAAAAGCCTTAAAGAGATTTTCTTTCAGTTCAGTAGTTATATTGCATGAAAATAATAATTCCCAAGGTTCAGTGCTTACTGAAAATACCCAATACACTCGTCATTTCTTCTCCAGGTTAGGGATTTAAAGAAAGAAAATAAATTTAAGCAGCTGCCAAACAGCCAGTGCTGAAGCATAGATTACTGTAAGAATCACTTTAATCGTCTCTTGAAAAGAACTGGCAGAACTGGCCAAAACTGAACACCAAGTTAAGGGAACACTGTTACAATCTGGATTACCTTTTCTGTGAAAGGAACACAGTACACTGTTGCAAAGAGTTTTGCCGTGCTCACGATGAAACCATAGTGCCTAAAGAAAAAAGCATTATTTTTGGGTCGTTGTTTTTTTCTACTTTAGCTGCCCAAAGGTTTGCAACCATGTCAAGATCTTGAACAAACATACTGAAAAACAGAATTTCCATCCTTCAGTGTACACAGTACAAAATAATACATTTTGAGTGACTCAGAAGCTGTCCCCAAAACTAAGCAAATTTTGATAAGTGGAGAGTTATTTAATGAAAACCGTATCTCCTTAACCTCTGTAGTCAAGAAAACAACTACAATTGCTCACATGACATCAATATGATAAAAAGCTTAATCTCAGAATTACTTTGATATTTACCATGATGTCAGTTTTCACTCAAACTAAAAATGGTGATCCAGTTTCTCAAAGCAATTGTAAATATACAGCAGATAAAAGCTTTTTAATCCGTCAACCATATCAATTTTTTAAATAATCTGTAATACCCAAGCCATCTAGATCAGACCCAAATTGTGATGAACAAGAAAAGTAGTCCCTTCACTAGGTCATCTGGCACATCCTGCATTTTATGGTGCAGATAGTGGAGGCAGGGAGGTGTGACAGCAGCAACTCAGTAATTCTGCAGCCATATAAGACAAGAAATGGGCTGTTCTAAGCCCTTTCATATTAGGTGTCAGAACAGCACCCTCCAATCCCATGTCAGTGAAAGTTAAATTATCTACAGTGAAAGCATTTGGCAGCTCACCAAATCTGCCACTGCATAAGACTGAGCACTAACACCTATCAATTCCAGTCCAACTTCTAGGACTATAAAGCCACTGCCTTGCACTTCCTGCTGTAAGGTGAGTTTCATAGGATGCTGTATAATGCATCTGAGACAGTACCATACTTACAAAGGATCATTAAATTCAAACTTCACAGGGAAAGGAGGCCTCTTCGGTGATTGCCAAAACAAACCTGGTAGGAAAACAGACTTTAGATGAAATCCTAAGGAACCAGGAGCAGCAAAAACATGACATATGCCTTGAATTTTCAACAGGCATAAATGGGCATTTGTACTTACTTCCATCTTTTAATCGTGTATCAAGGGGAAATGAATGAAGGAGCTGAAGAGCCTAGAGGAAAAGCCAGAGAGGCTTTAGTAATATGTCACATAGATTGACATGACTACACTAAATCAAGCCAGTCTGGCTGAAGTAATTTAAAGAGTTAATAAAATCATGAAGCACCTTTGTCAAGATGGACAGCTTAAAGACAAGTACTACTAGACAGAGTGCTTGCCCATTTCAATCACAGAACAGAGGTGACAGTCACCTCATCTATACAAAGCTCAAGGAAGGCATTTAATCCAAGAAGTAAAGCATTCTCCCCCACTTTATTGTCACTTTAGGATTTTTGCATATGCATTCACAATTTGGAATGCAGTATGTTCTCAATGTGACAACTACCACCAGGGATTCTGTATGCACAGGAATGTTTATTAATCCAAAACATCCCAATCCCATCTTTCCTACAAAATTACACACATACTTTAAGTGACACTGTGGACCAGACTGTCAGAATGACCGGCTCTTATTTCAGAAAAAATCTTTGAGAAAATCAGGGTTATGAAGGTGAGTTCAGTAACGGGAGTTTAGCGTGGGAAACAAAAACTCACTGCTAAACAAAAGACATCTGATAATCCTGATACTTTGGAAAACGCTGGAAAAATGCCAAGAAAACTGCATGAAGACTACTGAACAGAGTACTAAGAGTGAGTTAATAAACCAGACCTAGAAGTGCTACAGTAGAAAGGGATGCAGCATTTTTAGGTTTCAAATGTAGTTTGTTATTTATGAAGAGATGGAAGTGAGTGCAAAGACTTGGACACCTCATTATTAGGGCCACCAAGTTTTCTAAAATCCTCATCAGTCTACTGCTACCTCATTTATAGGTCTTACCTACCTTATGGCTAAAATACTTTTCAAATTTTATTCTTGCTAGTTCTACACATTGAGTCCAACTTCGGGGTCTTCTACTGAGAGTTTTAATAACATGAAAACAGCCTTCTAAGCTCTCTCCTGATTTTATTCTCTAGATAAAGAAACATGAAAATGTTAAAACAGACAAGATTCCTTCTAATCCAGTCAAACAGTAAATATGTTTTTATTAATCCATAGGCAAGAGGAAACAGAGGTTCACTTCATGAAATATTATCCTTTATGTGCTCCTCTCCACTGCAGTTTTTTCCCCATTTACTTCCACCAGCCCTTTGTGTGAGGTTAGGTTCTGACTTACTGACTCCAACACTTTGGACCACAGGCTATTACAGACTCACAAGAAAAAGTAGTAAAGAATTTCAATTCAATTTATTACTACTTGAACTCACTTCAAACTCAGTCTTACTTTCATTTTCCCCAGCTAGTTACACATCAGTAATACTAATCACGCACTAGCAGTGTCTCAGCCTGATATTTCTACATCGTGTACAGAGCCCATGAGCTGGAGAGGCTTTTAATTATGAGACACATCAGAAATACTGTTCATATGATCAACTAATGACTTGGCCAAGTAAGTCTTCAGACTTTTCTGAAAAAAGTCAGAAACTAACCCTAATCTCACTGGCCTTAAATAGAAACGAAATCCATAAAGCAGTTTAAACCCTCTATTTTACCCTAAGGCAACATTCCCTTACCTGTAAAACTTCCTCTGCCGACGGATAGATTTGCCAGAACTTGTTAAACAATGAAGGTTTGTGAGAAAATGAACTTTCAAACTGTAAAATAAAAAGAACAAATGTGGCATTATGCAAGAAGTATATCAGATGCCCATTTTTCCAAACACACATGGAGTTGTGCTGAATGCCAGAAAGGTTAATCCATTACCTTATCTCTTGCCCATTGTATTGTATGCTCAATAGCAGCTGGGAAAGACTTCAAGGTGCAAAAAGGTATTTCTTCCTCTGGTGGATCCCGCTGTAATTAAGGAGGGTTGCATGTCAATACAGGCTTATCTCAGGTTAATTGCTAATAATAGCACCAAGAACTTGTGCACTACATAAGCTAAAAACTCCACTGTTATAAAATACAAAGTGTTTTTTTATGCTTAGAAATCTGTTTTATGAACACTGGCTAGAATTGTCAATTCTTCTTTATGAGGAATAGTCTAAACTCAACGCTGGAAAGCGAAACTGAACTGTGAAACATAAGCAACAGGTAAAACTGCCAGCCAGCTTTTCAAAGATGTGCAGCTGGCATTCACGTACCCTTTCAACATGAAACATGCCCTGTCACTCAAGGCCAGAAAAACTTCTTTATGGACCCTAATAACACAACTAGGATGCTCAAAATGCTCTCTCTGTGGCCACATAGCACTATCTCATGGTGTTCTCAACCAATTAATTTCTCCACAAGAACTTAAAACAGAAGGATACTGCAAGTAATGTCTATCAGCAACAGAGTCTGAAGGTTCATTTTCCCCTTTCCCATTCAAACAGAACTGTTGTGTATGTTTGTAAAGAACTGCTCAAATTTTGTTTCCTGTGAGTTTTTCTTCAGAAACAAAGGAAGTAATTATTTCCTAACAATACTGTTCTCCAGCAGCTCAAATAGGCCACTTATTTCAGAAAAACACATAGAAATTATCAAAGAATCATGGGACAAGCTACAGAAGGTGAGTGATGGTCTTTAAAAACTTACATGACTATTGTAGGACTCTGTCAGATGGGGCACAATAACTTCTGTGTGTCCTTTTGTTCCCATAGTTCCAGAGTCTATAAGAGGACGCAGGTTTGCTACACAACGACTGACATGGAAAGACACAGACTATCAGAGCACAGAACAATCTTTACATTCTTGCCTTGCAAACAACCAGAGTTGTCTCTATATACTTTCAGAAGAGTGGAAAGCTTACACCAAACTCAGGAAAAAAGAGACTAGTAAGAATTATTCAGGTTAGATCAAGATAGACCATACACCTCAGCATGTGTGGATTATGAGCATTAGAAATTATTTCTAAGTGTCAATATCCCTACTTTTAAATTTAAATACATATTTTTATGCTTAAATAATTCAACCTTAGAACTGCCAGAGTATTCTCATCCTCATCAGAAATTAACAGTTGCCCTTGATTCCCTTCCACCCCCTACCTATCAATGTATCTCCTGGCTTCAACATTGTCCAAAGCAGTCACAATCACATCTTGCTTGGTGTAGAATTCATCGCTGTAAGTGTTCTCAGTGGCTGGACAAACTTTATTAATATCCGAATCAATCTTTATGTAAGGATTGATGTTCAGAGTTGCTTCTGCTGCAGTGTAGCTCTTAGGTTTCTGAAAGCATAAATACAGAGATCAGCAATATGAAGATAACAAACACCAGGGACACAGAAATACCGATTTCATTTACTGATCAGACAAAATTCGATGACAAATGTTACTATGCAAAACATAAAATAAATGATATTTTTAATCATATGCCTCCCTCACTGATAAATATCTTATTAATCTAGTTTTATTTTTTATTTTAAAGTGCTTAAATGGTTTATTAAGTAACTGAAACTGAGGCCACGTGCTGCCTCTCATAAGAATTTCTTCAAAAGAAGAGAGCTCAAGACTGTCTGAGGATAAACCCATCAGTAACTCTGTCTATGCAGCACAGACATCAAGCTATTTCCCACAAAATCAATTTCAGAAACTATATTGAAATAGAGCTCTTTCTACCCGACACTTCTAGCCACACCACAGTTATCTAGGGATCAGCACTCAAGCCTGTGGCTTCTAAAAGCTTGCAGGGTTCACTTTATCTATCCATCCAAAGTGCAATCTGTTCTCAAATTTGCTACACATAAACAGAAAGCAGAAAATTCAACTGTTGGGTTTTGGGCAGGTGAAACCTTTTTCCACATTGCTGTCAAGATCAAAGCTACCTTCTTTATTTTGTGCTGTGTTTCCAAGTATGGGGATGTTCTCTCTGGTTCTAAAGAACTAACAGCTTCTGTGTTATGTACATGTTGGGCTTTTTCAAAACTATTTACCAGCTTAGTGAAAACTGAATTAAGTGAGAAGACACCAACTTTGGTCAAGTGCCATCAGCAGCAGCACTACTGAGGCTCTATTAAGAACACTTCTGCCAGCACTGTCTATTTTCCGTTGTTCTATTGTCTCCAAATTTCAATGGCATAGTAGAGCATTTCTGACATAGTAACCCATGGCAGGCTCTTATGCAATACAGTACTCATCCAACTCTCAAATTCAAGAGATTTCATTAGTCAAAAGCACCAGTACAAATTAAGATTAGACAAGACAATTCTACTCAAGTGATACTAATGATGAGTTGGATGCCACTGGAGTTCTAGGCACTGTTTAAAAAAAAACCCTAGATATCATTAACAGCCTTTAAGTATTTTCTGGACAGAAGGACAGACATTCACAAGTTCAGCTCTCTGTGGGGACACAGGACAGGGAAACACAATAGTCCAGAAAACTTACTGAATAAGAAAGCCTACCTGTATGTGATGAGGTCGAAAAAGAAACTGCCTGTTCAGATTGGATTTCTCTATCAAATCTGGATCTGTAATTGTAACCTAAGTCAGAAAGGGCAAAATCAACAGCTGAACTTACAATTTAAGTGTAACAGTGAGCAATGATCTTGATTAAACTTCTATAGACACTTGTCAGAACAAAAAACACTGCTATTGGCATCCACTGTGGCCAAAACTCTGCTTATACCGACTGACTAAATTTTGTTTTAAAATCAAAATATAGCAAGACTGCTCCAAGTGTATTCTAACTGCACACCCTTCTATGCCAAGGCCACTGTATCCTCTACACAGAGATCAACATAAAATAAGACTTAGGCTTTCAACCATTTTAGTGGTCTAATTATTTAATTCTTCCCTGTCACATTACTTCTAATGAGAAGTAAGGTTAACAGGTGACTTACCAATCCTTTGTCTTGGCCAGTACCAACACCAAGAAGTGCAAAGTTTTTCAGCATTTCACAGCCTATCGCTCCACAGCCAACCTAAAGAACATTACATTTGTAGAATCAGAAATGTAAGTGGAAACCACAAAGGCAAGTCCCACTGCAATTCTGGACCTTTTATTCTGCAGTGGCACATATCAGAGCTGCCCTCATGTATTTTGAGGACAGTGGGCATTAGCTGTACCAACAAAGCATTTGCAAACAGTGTAACAGTGACAGTCATACTCACCAAGAAAACATTCAAATCATAGAGCTTCTGGCACAGAGAATCTCCAATACAAGCCCTCAAGGCATCGTATCTATCTCCCCTATGCAGGCACAGGAGACAAAAACATGAGACTACAAGCTGCTCTTTATCATGGTAGTGCCACTGATGCCAAACTGCACTTTGATGTGAACTAAGGAAGTCAGAGTCTATAATTCCTGTTCATTCCATGCTGAAATAGGACACACATTCTTAACCCCAAACCTGTCCCTCCAGCAAACAGTACTGAATTAACTTTAAAAGACATCTATGCCTGCTAGAGACTCAGATGTGAATAGTATATACATCAACAGATTGTAGTTATATTTACCGTGGGAGAAACTCCTCAGAGCCCACCTTCTCTAGAGGTGTTACAATGTCTAACACATCTATATATAGCTGTAAAAAAAATGAAGAAAAGAAAAAATCCAATAAAAACCTGTGAAAAACATTCATGTTATTATAATTTTAAAACTAACTACTTTATGTGAACAACAGAGTCTAGAAATTTAGAAGCACTAAGTTTTACTGTCAGAGGAAGACTACTCAGCATCTGGTACTCTACAGTTCACTTCAAAATTTTAGTGGACAGGAAAAAGCACTTGGACACAAAGGAGAAAAAAACATTCACTCAAACAGGTGAACTGCAAACAGGTGTGTTTTTGACTTCGGACAGGCATGTTACCCCTCCATAGGTAATGTGAAGATTATGACATTTTTTAATCTAACTGACATTTATTCGGAGAGTTTGAAAGCCCTGCTCTTATGCACAGTAGTATCAGCTAGTATCTGCACTGTATCACACCTTTGCATCCATGCAGTGACAAGCCAATGCTCTTTTTGCTCATGTGGAAAAACAATGTGCTGTCTGAACCCCAAATACAAGAATTTTAACTAAAACTGGCTGTACTTTTATTGTACACATAAAAACGCCACTTTTTCTAAATAGAGTTTTCAATTTTATTTTTTTTAGTTCCAAGTTATAGAAGTTGTTCAGGTTACTCTGATCATACAGCATTTACACACAACTGTTCATTCATAAGATATCAAAATGACCATCCAAAAACCAAGATAGCCTTACCCACTGCTGCAATGGAGAAAATTTTCCTGTTACTGCTTTCAGGACTTCCTGGCTAGCAACACCACCCACTGCTGCAGCTAAAGGAGGAAGAAACCCCTGAGCAGTCCTAGACAACCATTTCACCACATCTCCATTCACCTGAGGCTGAAAAGTAAGACACAGGAACAGGTTTACCCCCTCAGTGAACAAGTCAGCGTTTGATAGTTTCACAGACCATTATTCTTCAGTAAAAGACAGATTATTTCACTCTGACTAGCAAAAAAGTTTCCAGCCAAGACAGATCCACCATATACTCTGTATTTGTCATGCATTTGTCTAAAAATTGGATTAACATTGCCACAGGATCAGCCTTCATGTCAGGTCAACATTCAGTTGAACCCATGCTGAAATCCCATTCTGTTTCCTCACATGGCCTTCAGACAGCCCACTGATCCATCTAAAGATGGATTCAAAGGCCAGAACAAGGACCAACAACTAAAGCGTGACCTTTAGGCAAGTAAATGAGCACATTAAGAAGTGACTCATAATGACAATGATTCCTTACTCACTTTTTTTTCCAGTGTTTCACTTATAGACGTGGCTATTTTCAGCATTTCCTCTGCATCTTGAAGGCATCTAGACATCAGGATAGAAACAATAATGATGACTTAAACATTCCAGAGTTCTTCTAGAAACACAATCAATGAAGAAAAATGCAATGGATACAGTAGGAAGTTCGGAATCTCCCATTATCCTTAACAGTGAGCATTCAAGATTTACTTCTAAATGTTAGGGTTAACTCAAGAACAGGAGTCTCAATGGAAAAGCCCATGTGCAAGCATAGTCTTAAGACTTATACTTTTTAAGTAACTTTGTCTTATTTAACTCAAAATTACACACATCAAGAACTACTGAATTAAGAACACTGAAAATTAACCCAAATTCATTCAGATAATTTCTTTTAAAATCCATGAACTACAAGATAATTCAGGATCACTGAAACAACTTTTCCATATCAATTTCACATTGGGATTGATGTGAAAGAACTAGAACAGAGAAGGCCTTCCTCCAGAAGTATCTTCTGCCTATCTAGGCCCAGAAAGTGTCATTGCTATATTGGGAAAGCGTTGTTACACACGCAGACACACATCAGGTAACATTTTTCATCTTTCCATTTTTACATGGTCTATTAGGTACCAGACAGGGAAGGTACCATGCTGCACAGACAGCCAGTAACAACACAAAAAGGAGAAATCTGTCTGATTCAAGGCTTGGCAAATACAGAACTGCTGCTTTACCCGATGTTTGGTCTGCGACCAAAGTTCTCCTGGAAGTGGTTCAAGGCAAGCATGGCAACATGGATCTGCAAAGGTGCCTGTTGAGACAACAACAGCTGTTGATCAGTTACAAACTAGAGAGAAATGAAGTACACAAAAACAACTATCTGAACTCTTCTGTTACCATTTCATTTCCTGTCTCATAAGTACAATGCTCAAAAAATGTTTTAAAATAACATTAAAATGTGAATTTTAAATACCCTTTATTAATGTTTTTTAAAAAGTATTTCTCAGTTATGCAATGCCCTTCACACACATTCAGCATCCACTTCAACTAAGTCCAAATGAAGAGTCTCCAAAAGAATTTAGAGCTGAAATTGCTAAGTGTGGTAATCTTCTTTTAACTAGACATTATAATGCATTGCATTTTGCCAAACATCAATAACAAAGCCTAGCATTAAGGACAAAAAGTAGAAGTTATATTATTCTAAACATAAAGCTACAGATTACAATCCATGTATTTTTACTATTAGAGAACTTATGCCCAAATCCCCACATGCTAATTACCTCTGGCTTGCTAAAATCTGCAACAACACATAATGGATTTCTTATCTGCTTCTCCAGCTGTTCCTGGAAAACAGAATGACAAGAACACACTACTTAAGAACACAACAGCCACTGCTACCTGATAAAACAATACTCCTCCTATAGAGATTAAGAAATAAATATCCTTTCTCACTAGCATTGCCAATGCTCTCTTCATTATTCATGCCACACTAGATGCAAAAAATAATTATCTATTGCAAGTTCTAGCAAAAATGGTTAGAAAGATGTTTAACATCCTAGTAGTAAGATTCATCTTTAAATGGGTGTGATTTCTGGGGCTGTCCTGTGCAGAGTCCCAAAAGCTGGAGTCCATGATCCTTGTGAGTCCCTTCCAAACAAAGGCTATTCTATATCCTTTCTATATCTAGAAAACATGTATGTGCTGAACTCTGCTTCGAGTGCTCAGAGCATTAATGCCTGAGAATCCAGCTCTGTCAAGCACACACTTACAAAGTAACACATCTTGGGCATCTTCACTTGCATGGCTATGCCTCCGTGCAGGTAAGGCTCCATCTCTGATGTATCACCAATGCTGAAGGAATAAGGTGACACCACTGAAAAGAGAATAAACAGTGACAGATAATTCAAAGTCTCATTGGATGCTACAGTTCTGTATTCAAAGTGGTGGTTTGCCAATGCTTTTTGTGCTGCAATTTTGCAGCAGGCAACCTTGTTTTGAAAGCATAAGCAAAGCAGATCCTCCTAACAGGATTAACAGAAACTGGCAGAGAGACAGAGTATTAGTTTCACGTGATCTGTTATGAAATGAGCTTTTTTAAGTGGCAGCAGATTTAACAAGAATTCCAATGACCACAGCTCTGTAACAAAAATGAAATCACGTTTAATTTTCTTTAGACTGTGCACAGCAGTGTCCAGTATTAACTGTTCTGAATAGGATTTTAGCCCTGTGACAAGAATTACAGGCAATCAAAAGAGGCAGTTGGAGCATTTTGTCACATCTTGCCCCTCATACATGGGAAGCATCATTCAGGTAAGGCAAAAAGACAGAAAAGTTGTTAATTCATGGAAAATGAAAACCAAAAGCTAAGCCATGGATAGGAGGAAGGCACTGACTGCAGGATAGTTCTAGCAAACCACAAGGGCCCAGAGGAAACAGATTCAAGCACATGTTTCAAGGGTACTATTTTTTTTGTGTCACACTACAAAATAGTGAAAAACAAACAACCAACCCCCACCCACTTGCCCTCTCTTCTGCTCCAAACAAACAGATATTCAGATCTGGGAACTGGAAAATCCCACAGCATCCAAAAGGAACCAAGTAGAATGCCTTCAGATATGCATGAAGAAGAATAAAGGAGTGCAGATACAAACCATGAAAATAATTTCAAAAGCATTCTTAGAATGTTGTCAATGCATCCTGTACACTTAAATTGTCACCGAAAAAAGCTACAAGGCCAACAGTGGCACACCAAGCGGCATGCAAAACTATGACAGAACAGGCATTATGGGACCCTCCAAATACCAAACCCATTTCATCAGCAGAAGAATGATGGTCAGCTCAGAGGCTGCTAACTAGAGTCCACATTTTGAGCTGAACAATTCCATTGGCTTCTTAAGCAGCAGGATGAGTTCAGGTAGACTTTACTAAATGGAAAGGCCATCAAAACAACACCAGGAAGACCTTTGCACCAAAAAGTAATTTTTTTTGTGCAAGCTCACTGGAGGTCTGCACAACCCAGCACTCCTCTGAATATGATAACTAATGCTGCAATGGCTAAATCAGGCCAGAAAATAAGTACCTTGCCAATGAGTCAACAGCAGTTTACCTGTTATTTGGTGTGTGGATCCATTCAAGCATGACATTCCATTAACTTCCCGAAAGGTTAAGAACTGTCCTGTTTCAAGCCTGTGTGGATGATTTTCAAGGCAAGTGACAATACCAGGATTTGACTGAAATAAAAAACAGCAGTCAGCAAAGAGGAAAGTGTCTCGTGCAAAGGGGTCACGTTGTATTGCAGGCACACAGCTTTTTCTCTGCTGAAACCGCAGTCTCTAGTACTTTTAACATCTCATTTCTGTCACAGCAAGAGAGATACCTATGACAACGTTTTCAGTCCTAAAATTTTCAATTTAACAGTGTTTCTACAACACAAACTTTCATTTTCACTGTTTCCAGTTCTTGGTATGCTAGCAAACTGCATTTGCTAGTTCTCAGCAGTCAAATTGTTATGTTCTGAAATAGTAGAAGACTTATCCCATTTTTTCAAAATAAAAATAGTCCCTATGCGCAAACAAATTTTCAGAGGCATTAAAAATAGTCTTGTGTATGGTCCTTATTACTCCATGCTTCCTTTCTGTGTGATCCTTAGAAAGGACATTCAAAATCATTCTTGCATGTTTGGAAGCTTAAAATGCTGGACAGCATACAGGGGAGACACAGCTTCAGCAGGTCGCAGACAAGCTTACACTTGTAGGCATCTCAGACAACACCTCATCCTCTTACAGGATGCAATGCCAACCTGCCATGCACACAGAGACCTCACTGCAATCTGAACACAGCTCATCAAGACCTTGTGCTGCACCTCAGGCTGTAACCTGGTGGATTTGCAAGCAAGCCTGGCCTGTAGTCTCTCATCCCCTCCTGAATCCCCAGGATAAGAAACACTTCGCTTAAGTGGCATAGAACTTAATTACAGTGAACCACATTCTCTGTGGACAATGAACAATGGCAAAGGAGTTGACTGGAGAAAATTCTCCTCTGATTTAGGGACACAGTGCCACCTTGACCCTGTGTACAGGACAAGAACAGGCACTTGATGGTACTGAGTTTTAATTCTCATGAGTTTTACATTTTAGAGTGGAAGAAGATACAACTAAATTTAAGTATCAGATTATTAAACACAGGACGTATATACAAATATATATTCATTCTTTGGCAGGTAATCAGCACAAGCCATAAAACTCAGCTGTGTACTCCTTATGTAATTAACGAGAACAATCAAGTCATCCATTCCCTTTTAAAGACACCAAGGAACAGGCTACCCAAATCATCATATCCTAAACTTTAATCCAGACCAAACCCAACTTGCCGTACAACCCCTCCCAGATTGGCTATTATTATATCTAGACAGGAGATAGGACAAAAGACTTGCTGCTGGATGAGTGAGCTTACTGTCTGGACTTCCAGAACTGAAAAAATGACCTAAAGTAATTTCCCTTTATAAAACAATAATATAACATTAAATGGACATCCTAACATTCTGCGCTGAAAGTACTAGCAATAATATTCGCTTTTAATTTTCTCTGCTTTGGTAGGTTAAAACAACCTTTAAATTTCTCTTCAAAATATGCTCTAAATCCCCTTGATTGTTCCATTAGCCCATCTTTAAGTACTGCAGTTTCTTACAAAAAGTGCTCTTTTCACACCTATTTTCAGGCTTCCTTAGAAGACTTACCCTATTCCCACTCCAAAGTTACATCCTTTTCTTTCTACATCTCCTCATTTCTTTCTCTTTCTCTCTCTCCAATTCAAAAAAAAATCAGTATGGTGTGTTACATAATAAGTAACAAACAGGTGGCAAGGGTAAGAGCCCTTGTAAAGTAACCAAAGTAACTTTGCTTCTTCTACAGTGCCAATTTTAAATTGCTTAGCAGGCTGCTCCAGTGAAGCACTCTGACACTCTCCTTTTCAAAGAGTCCTTTAAAAAAATAGTTAAAGCAACACAATGACTTTTATCCCTTACTTGTGTTATATTTGAAATGAAGATCTCCTTTGGCTCCTCTCCTGTTGTATCCAGCACTTCAAATTCATCACCAAAGTCACAAAACAAACGTGAACATACTCCATACACATCTGCACTGATGAACTACAAGAGAAAGTAAAAATCCTGAGTATCCCTAAAACAGCACAAGTCAAAGATATGATGCCTCACACTGGACCTTGTTGAAGGCCAGCAGGTTTAATTCTACAGTGGAAAACTGTTGTGTACTCAGGCCACTGACTACACAGCACAGTACTGACAACAGACCTTAAACCTGCAGGGGCATTTCTGAGCCCGATCACAACAAAGGAGTAGTAACATTACTACACAGTGAAATGCTGTCATTTCTACTTCTCTTACATTCCGCCTCAGCATGTCCTTCAGTCTCAGCACATTCTTTCCATTTTGAGAACCATTTTGAGTTAACAGTGGAAACTATTTCTTTAATACAACTGCTTTTTTATTAAGGACAAAGCTGTGGTTACTTGTGCTGGTATCCAGATAATACCAGTAGCAGCACTGTATTCCCAAAACTCCTGCTCCATCAACATGCCATCTGCATTGAATTATATACCTCATAAACAACCTTATCCATTTTTCAAAGGAACAGCCTGAAGGTCCAGAATGCCCACTGTATAGGTTATTCATGCATTGCAATTTTTTTTTGTTACCTTAATAGGTGGTTGTTGAGCATGACAGAAGTCATTAATCTTCTTCTGCAGCAACAGACTTACTTCAGTCAATATGACACACTGTGAAGAACAGAAATACTTCTAAGACACTGAAAGTAATCAGTATCTTCAGGCTATGGAAAAACTTAATACCTAGAGTAAGTTACTTAAGTGTCCTGACTACTATCCTCCATGCTTAAGAGAGAGTACTGAGTAACTTTTCTCATTAAAGCAGATTGGTTACCACCCCACAAGTTCTGGAAACAAAACGAGTAAGAGCAGGAACAACAAATTCTCAGGTTTTTGTTTGTTTGTTTTTTTAACTGCAACTGTGAAACTCAAAACCTAGTTAGAATATTTACCAAAACAGTTATGGATAATCTCAGCAAAAATGTAGATTTTGAATTTTAGGATTAAGCTAGCAAACAAATACAAATAATATTCATCAGTGAACACCAAGAAGTCTGCATAGATTTCCAGTATTTGTGGTCATAAAATTGCAGAGACACAGAATTTCTACACACATTCCTTTAATGCCTAGGACAATACTGGGTTTCAAGGCACATGCACTGCAACCCATTCAGTTACACAAGGCCTGCTGTAGCTGGCACATTCAGAAACTTGGTGTGCTTGTATGTAAGCCACACAGTACAGGTTCCCCACTCAGACTGTGCCATTCACACAGGCAGGAAACAGCTGACTGAACAACTGCAAGTGCCCTCACTCCATCACAGAGGCACTTACATTTCATTACATACATCCATACATACATGAATGATCTAACTATATAGCCTGAGCTTCTGCTGCCTGGAATACAGCACACAGAATGTATGTAGAACATCTGTGCTATGTAGCTGTAAAGAAAGCTCACGGTTTCACCTTCAAAGAAAAATATTTGTATAGCAACTCCCCTTAGCTATTTGTATTATATATATTTATATATAATATATATAAAAATATAATAAATATAGAAATAAATATTAGATATATTTATATATTAGCTATTGTCATAGCAAATTCCACAGTAAGTGTACTAAGAAAGTGGTGGGAACACAAACCCACTGTTTGAGTCTTGAAAAAACAAACAAAACACTTCATCAGTCCAAATACAAGATCTATTGTTTACTTTACATCATCTCAAAACATACTTCAAAGTTCTTCATTCTATTTACTTACATAAAAAATCCAAGTTGTATGCTCAACTGCTTTAAGAGTGACATACCTGGTAGTGCTTTAGGAAAGACAGATCTGTGGTTTCATCTAGTGGCACAGTTGATGCTGCTACATGGACATATGGATTGAGTTCTGCAATACGAGGAAGTGTGGCCTCAGCCCTGAAAGAAAAGCTACTTTCAATTTNTACCTTAATAGGTGGTTGTTGAGCATGACAGAAGTCATTAATCTTCTTCTGCAGCAACAGACTTACTTCAGTCA
This sequence comes from Toxostoma redivivum, assembly GCA_013397375.1. Lineage (NCBI taxonomy): Eukaryota > Metazoa > Chordata > Aves > Passeriformes > Mimidae > Toxostoma > Toxostoma redivivum. The sequence continues at coordinate 127,567 of VXBI01010271.1, forward strand.
ATATGACACACTGTGAAGAACAGAAATACTTCTAAGACACTGAAAGTAATCAGTATCTTCAGGCTATGGAAAAACTTAATACCTAGAGTAAGTTACTTAAGTGTCCTGACTACTATCCTCCATGCTTAAGAGAGAGTACTGAGTAACTTTTCTCATTAAAGCAGATTGGTTACCACCCCACAAGTTCTGGAAACAAAACGAGTAAGAGCAGGAACAACAAATTCTCAGGTTTTTGTTTGTTTGTTTTTTTAACTGCAACTGTGAAACTCAAAACCTAGTTAGAATATTTACCAAAACAGTTATGGATAATCTCAGCAAAAATGTAGATTTTGAATTTTAGGATTAAGCTAGCAAACAAATACAAATAATATTCATCAGTGAACACCAAGAAGTCTGCATAGATTTCCAGTATTTGTGGTCATAAAATTGCAGAGACACAGAATTTCTACACACATTCCTTTAATGCCTAGGACAATACTGGGTTTCAAGGCACATGCACTGCAACCCATTCAGTTACACAAGGCCTGCTGTAGCTGGCACATTCAGAAACTTGGTGTGCTTGTATGTAAGCCACACAGTACAGGTTCCCCACTCAGACTGTGCCATTCACACAGGCAGGAAACAGCTGACTGAACAACTGCAAGTGCCCTCACTCCATCACAGAGGCACTTACATTTCATTACATACATCCATACATACATGAATGATCTAACTATATAGCCTGAGCTTCTGCTGCCTGGAATACAGCACACAGAATGTATGTAGAACATCTGTGCTATGTAGCTGTAAAGAAAGCTCACGGTTTCACCTTCAAAGAAAAATATTTGTATAGCAACTCCCCTTAGCTATTTGTATTATATATATTTATATATAATATATATAAAAATATAATAAATATAGAAATAAATATTAGATATATTTATATATTAGCTATTGTCATAGCAAATTCCACAGTAAGTGTACTAAGAAAGTGGTGGGAACACAAACCCACTGTTTGAGTCTTGAAAAAACAAACAAAACACTTCATCAGTCCAAATACAAGATCTATTGTTTACTTTACATCATCTCAAAACATACTTCAAAGTTCTTCATTCTATTTACTTACATAAAAAATCCAAGTTGTATGCTCAACTGCTTTAAGAGTGACATACCTGGTAGTGCTTTAGGAAAGACAGATCTGTGGTTTCATCTAGTGGCACAGTTGATGCTGCTACATGGACATATGGATTGAGTTCTGCAATACGAGGAAGTGTGGCCTCAGCCCTGAAAGAAAAGCTACTTTCAATTTTTTACATATCTAAAAATTGTATTTTCAATACAGAATTTCATAATACACATGCCCTACAAGAGACTCTCACAATGTCTCCTGGCAAAAATCAACAACTCATTTATTCACACTTAATTCCTAGCAGGTCTGAGAAAAATTGCTGTGTCCAATATCCCACAGGACTCACGGATGATCTGCTGTCATGGCTGTTGTCCAGTCTTGTACAGGTGGCTGAGAAAACCCAAAGAAGAAATGCATGCTGACCCCACTATTAAATTTGCATTACAAGCAGTGACAGTTGTGACTCAGAACCTCAGTCCCAGTCTAGACTTCCTCTAATATCTACCTGGGCACTGTACTCACAGCCAGCAACTCCAGAGAAAGGGTTTAACAGGTATTTGATATGTACTAGCAGCTCTTGGACAACTAACTGCTGTTTTTGATTCTGATGAGATTGTCAAGCTCAGTCCTCTCTCACTCCAAAGACTTCACTAACCTGTTCCTTTGACTGGTAACATCATCTTCATGAATGAAGAAGTTGATCCCCAAATCCCATTTTGTGCAGAGCTTGGTGTCATGAACTGTAAGAGCCTAAGAAAGTTTGTCAAAAAGCATTTGCTGAAAGAAATACACAAGGTCACAGCACCCAAAAGTATGCATTAAATCCCACATAAAATATTGGAGGACTAACACTGCAGAAGATTTATTTGTAGTACATATAAGAACAAGCTGTTCCAACCTCTTTCCCAAGAAAACTCTTACTGTTTGAGAGAGCAAAACACATCTGCAACATGCACTTCATTCAGCATTTTCTTCCCAGTTTGCACTGATAACAGACAGCATTTAAATATCAAGGATGATTTTTGCCAGACTGTGATACAGGGGCAATTGCGATCTGAAAATTAATGGACTCATTTGATTTTTTTCTATTGGAAAGAAGAGTTTTGAAAGGTTTCTTGCTAATAAAATTAATCCCAGCAGCACAAAAGCAGTTTTTGGAATAAAACACCCAACCATTTTAATGCCTACATAAAAGGATTCTAATAGATGACAAAATAAGATAACATATTTTGAGTAGTTTGGACCAGTCCATTTAGGAGAAGCCACTTTGTACAAAAGGATTCAGTATCTAATCAGCAGCTGGCTAAAATAATTTATGAGCTATTTCATCAGAGTGCAGTGGACATTAATGTGAGATTCTGACTGTACCACTAGAACATCCAGATTATTTAAAGTTTTCACCCCTAGGTTCTCAAAGGTTTTGCAACTCTTCTACTGAAAAACAGATTCAGAAATTTTAGATTAATTAGCTAGTAGTGTTTTGCCTTTTTCTCATGCTTACCCAAGCATATCCAACAACAGAATTGTTTCACATACCTTTACCCCAGCCAGAATGATGTTTTTGGCTGAAAAAACAAAAAGCAAAAACAGAGAAAGGGACTATTGCAGGTTACTTGCAAATCTGTAACTGGATGATTATTCAGGTAAATAATGTCAGTATTCCATTGTTAAGAATTTCACAGCTTAAGGGTTTTTCCTCTTTTACATTTGATTCAAGAATTCTACAGCACCCCAAAAGCAAAATAACATAAACAAGGTTAAAAATACTCTCTATATTCGTCATTTGTCAGCTGTTCATCCCACAATTGTGATTACAGAAATAGTAATGACAATAAACTGCAAAACCATGACTCTCTTCTGGCACCTGGTGCAGAGAACCACTAGAGCCAACTGAAGGAGTAATAGGCATGAACCAGCCAAAACAACGAGGAGCCCATGAGGAGTAAGGGAAATTGTTAAGGCGTCTCTTTTATCAGGGCAGTTCTGTTCTCCTACACACCCTCCCATTTCACACATGGGAAAAATTTGGGCTATAGCTATTCCTATAATACATTCGTTGATATTGATGCCTAAAGGAATAACTTGGATTACCTACCCTAAATCTTCACCCAGGACACAAGATTTGGGTAAAGCAATCTGGCTCATGTGGAAAGTAAAATCTGAAATGTTGTTCTAGTAAAATGAGAACTTAGGTCCAGGATCTTTCCTGCATCTGCAGTGTTAGTAATATGCCTCATAGCAAATTCACTCTGATAGCTCAGACATGCTTATTATATTTAAATTTACTGTTTACAAGTACTCTGGGACAGTATGTTTACATACACTTGTGCCTTCTTAAATAAATATTACCTAACTTACCAATCTCCACACCAAGGCCACCTACACCACTCAGGAACACATGGGACTGGGCCATCTTCTGCATTGCTGTGTCTCCAAGAACATATCTCTGGCGACTACAGCAAAGACAAATTCAGATCAAAACAAGATACAAACAAAATCAAGAGCATATTAAAGCAAGTCAAGAATCCCTAGTCATTAAAAAACTTTTTAAAAATTCAAATATTTATCATGCAAACATAAGATTTGCACTCACAATGTATACAGCAAAATGCATTTAGTATAGACCTTGTCAGTGCCAGCTTTTAGAGAAGATAAATAAAGTTAAATCAGTACAAAACTTCTTCATGACAAACAAAGTTTTTGGAATTAACTATTGAAGATACAAGCATGCAAAAGAATTTTTTTATTATCAGAAATCTTCAAAATAGGGTGATACAGCTTTTGTAGTCAGATCTTGAAATCTGGAAGAGTCCTAACTTCCAACTGTACAATTAAACTTATACCATTCTAAACATCACCTTTTTCACCAAGGAAGAGAACAACCTTCCTGAGGCTACTGCCAAAAAGTAAAGTGACACAACACCAGAAGTATTGCACCAAATTAAAAAGAAGTCTTATTTGTTCTTCATACAAACATTTTTAAAATTATTTATTTTTTGATATACAAAGAAGCTTTTCATCCCACCATTCTTTTACAGGGATACATTTGTCCCAGTAGAGACACTTTATGAACTATTACCATGCCAAATGATCTCAAGGCACTCCCAGCTAACAAATTAAAACAAAACTAAGCCAAAAGAAATATTTTTTTTTTTTATCTACAAAAAACCCTCAAAATACAACACCTTGAAGTCTGGAGGGTAACAGAGATATTGATGATGGGGACTGAGAAGCACAGCAAAGGCTGAGGGATGAATGAAATTATAACATTCCTGCATGCAAATGTGTTCCTGAAAAGTCAGGAGCAACACTTAAAAATCAGACAATCTTACCTATATAAAGCATCATCAATTTCCATAGAGTCTGCTGCCATGATTCAATGTGATTTATTTACACTAGAAGGGTTACAAAAAGAAATGAGCTGGTTATGTCGGATGCAATTTCACAGCTGGCACCCCCTCCCTGCCCCACTCAGTTCTTCATTAAAGGAACTGAAATACAGAAAAGTGATGCTACACAGGAATAACTTTGAACATTAAGAAGCCTGTGGAACACCACAGCACCTGGGTAAGGAAAACACACACCAGCCAGAAGGACAAGAACCCCCAAATCCTCAATAAATGCTTTCAAAATACAGGTATGGATTTCCCCACTGAGGAAATAGAACGCTTACTTCTTATATTTGCCACAGTTAGATTAACTGAAAGAGCAACTTCATTTTATATAAAGAGCTCCAAGCTAATCAACTTGGGTTGATCAGTGATTTTGAAAAGAAGATAGAAGAATGCTGAATGGCTGGAAATCGGCATTTATGCTACATTACTTCTATGTTAATTGAAAACCCTTAAGAAACAAGTGTTTCAGCTAATTGAAGAAACCCACACCCAAAGATTTGAATTATTGCAACATTCCAGTTAGACAGTTTGATAGGATTGTAAGGAAAAAACATAATTTGTGCTATTAAGGCCTTTGTCTATTAACAAGGATGTTTTCCTTGTTTCCAAGGATTGTTAAATTGGTGATAACTAAGCACCAGGATTAGGAACAAGCTGCCCCTGGGCACCTTGTTTCTTACTAATGCACACTGGGAACTGGTGCTTCCTGAACCTGGCAGGTTGACTGCCACCAAACACAGGATGACAAAATAGACCCCATGTGTACTTTTGTAGTAGTGATAGGAACTGATGTTCTGGGTCATATATCTTATTTCTTTCTACAAACTGCCTTGGAAACTACACATAGCTGACAATCCTCTCTCTCCTGACACTGGAAAGTATGAGCCCAGACATATTAAGGACTTTTATTTGAAGAGCACAGATATACCCTAAAACAGCTTTCAAATCTGCCCAAATTCTAATTCCTATTGACTGTTCAGATGACTTTGGCAAACGTTTTAACATCACTGAGGTATGGCACCTGCAGTCTGTCACAACACGGTGACTGCAACATTCTGATCCAAAATTCATCCTTTTGGTTTTTAGAAAGCACTGAAATAGCACAGCAAGGGACAGAGTTATACTGGACACAGGCCACAAATCTATCCACAAAGCTCTTCTACAGTGTAGACACTAATTCCTACACTTCTGCTAGCAATGAAGGCAGTCAGCATGAGGCAGCTCCATCACAGTCCACACCACCAGCCACTTCAGTGCAGCTCTGATGCCCTTGATACCACATGGGCTGAAGACAAGCAATTTTACTAGAGCCAGATCTCAAACCAGAGTGCAACACACCACATCTTAGAGTCACAGGCTTCAGTCCCTGCTTAAATCAGGGCCTTCATTTCAGCCACTACCTGAGACACAAGACTGGAAGTCCCCCTCAAAGCAAGCCAGCATCATCTAATAACAGACCATAGCTGCTCTGCTCCTCCACAATCAGCTCACCCACTCTGGGACTACACAACATAAAAGGATTGTGGTACTAAGATGGGGAAGGTGATCAATTCCCAAATAAAAATGCTCAGCTTCCACTGCTGTGGTTGCTGACAGCCATCTCAATCTCTATGCCCTCCTAAACAGTCTTTTGTAAACAACTAGGACGTGTGATCAACTGGCAAGAAAAACTCAGCCACCTGTTTCACACAGACTCATTTGACAGCAGCTCTTTCAATATACTTTTTAATTCCCTATTCTCCTCCTACAGTCATAGTTACAGCACTGATGCTGCCAGTGCACCCGTCAGGGAGAGAAAAATACCTCCTTCCACAAGGAAGATTTAATGACACTATGGTGATGCAACTGTAGAACAAACTTGGTTAATGTATTTCTGCATCCAAGTAATTTCTCAGTTTTGTTCCACCGGTATTGCATCTGTTTCAAAGAAATATATGTAAAAAAATCATTCTAACATTATGTTCTAGTTCTTACCAGAGGCTGAACGTTTATACATATACGTGTTTCCTTTTAAAAACCAACACTATCAGTTTTAATATCATCCTTGTATTTAACTGTTTAAGTAATTTTCCTCATTTTTTAAAGCCTTAGCTGCTTGCATGACATAACCCAAGGACAAACCGAGAAGCTACATCTTACCAAGAAGGACTAAGATGCTCTGAAGAGCAGCAAAGGCACAGGAGCTGTAGCGGTGTGTTCTTACCTCCGAGTCAGCGCAGGCTGAAGCAGTGTTAACTATTAGCTGTTTAGCACGCTGGGATAGCACGGAGGCCTGGACTCATCCCACCAACCCGGGGCTTCCAGCGGCTGATCCCAGTCGATGCAGGCTCCCTGCTCAGTAGGCGGGGAGAGAGGGGAGAGGAGGCTTAAACCCAGTTCCTGCTCAGCCGGGCTAATGCGGAAGAAGCGACACCTCGGATCTGCAGCGGGGAAGCCCAACAAAGCCCAGGGGCTATCTCGGAACCACCCCGACACCGGCAGAGCCTGGCGGCTGCAACCCTCACTCACCGCTCTCAGGGCGCTCCCGTGGCGCTGGCCGCCGCCACCACCCGCCCGCCCGGCCGCGCCACCCCGGGCTCGCCGTGCCCCGCCCGCCTCCGCGGCCCCGGCCCTGCTGCCGCCCGCTCTCCTCCTCTCCTCACCCCACGGCGGCCTTGGCGCGGTGATCCAGGCCCGAGCGCAGCCGGCGGCGGCGGGGGAAGAAGCAGGAAAGGGGTGGGAAGCAGAAGCGCCGGTGCCGCGGCGCTTCCCCGCCTGCGCCGACATGAGGGGCCGGGCCGGGCCGGTGCCGCCCTGAGGAGGCGGGTCCGTCGCGACTGGGCAGCGGAAGGGGCTGCGCAGCCAGTGCCCGACCGGAGCCGCTTAAGCTATTGAAGTCCTCGCTGTTTTCTGCTCGAAAATTAACATACAATGCTGTTAAAAATAATAAAATTAATAAATCCACCTTGGATTCAAGCATGACCAGTTTAGACGATGAACAGTGCTCCTGGGCCCTGCTCCTGCGATAACTGCCTCTGTATCTGGCAGGAGAACACCAGCAGGATGTCACCTACCACACAAACAAGCAGAATTTCATTCAAAGACTCTAGGGAGCCGACTGCGAAATAGATAGTAGCCAAGGCTGTAGAGGAGATTTGGCAAAGATTATCAAAACCAAAGTACAGCCCATGCCTTTTCTCTTGTTCTGATGTTGATTAAGCAGGAGATAGCAAGCTGTGGCAGCCACTGCACTGCCTCCACCACCAACTCCACACCACCTCCGTAAACCCAACATCTCTTCCTATCAATATTTTCTCTCCCATTTCCCAAACTCTTGATTAAGATTCCAGCACAGCCCACCTTCCCATCCTCCATTTTAATCTCCCTCCCCTTGGAACCCTGCCTTCCATTTTGTTACCCCGATAACTGGAGTAGGTGAGATGAGTTTAAATCATTCTTGATACCATTAGCACATCTGGTCTATAATGAGAGGAATTCAAGCACTCAAAAGTGTCCTTGCATATGGTGAATATAGAGTAGTCGCCTTGTGTTTTAAAATATTTATAACTTAAAAAAAAAACAAAACAAAACAAAAAAAAAAGCAAAGCAAAACAAACAAACAAACAAAAACCAAAAAAACCCAAAACAAAACACAAAAAACCCACACCGGACCAACCGACTACCTGCATCCTACTGTAGACAAGGAAAAAAAAAAAAAGCAAGCTTTTTGTCTATCTTGATTGGGGTTTGTAAGGGCGAGAAGACCCAAGTTTTGTGCTCTTTGTGAACATCTGGTGCATTATTTTGGCATTTATTTTAACAGAGTTCTAGCAATCCTCAAGATTTACACCTCAGTCCAAGAGCGCATACAGCCTTTGTACTTAATTAGTAACAAAGATTAAGAGCAACTGGACAACACTGTGCTCGTTCAAACTTTGGCAGGATCAGGGTGAAGGTTCTTATGCTACACTGCTGTTTACACACGCAGAAATAGTTGGAGAAGATGTGGGCAAATTTCGGAGAGCCACTAGAGGCCACTAGAAGTCTAAAAGGCCGAACTCAGAGACAGGATAATCGGAGGAAGCCGTTTGGGATGTCAACTTCAACTCTTAACAATAGAGGAATTGATGCTAAGGCTGATATTTGCTTTGTGGCTTTTTCATATAGTACATAAATATTAGAACATTGTAGAATTACTTTCATTATTTCAACAAAGTAATTTCAAAGAGCAGTGCATGTATCTAATGAACGGAATTAATAGGACTTTCAGTGACAAGGGCGGGGGTGAAGGAAGAAAAGTTTAAAGACGTCAAAAAAAGTCAGCGTCGGTTTTGTCACTTGCATAATTTTTAGTCTTGTTGGTGATTTTTACCATTATATTTGTGGTTTCTTTCCTTAAAAATGACCTTTTTTTTTTTTTCAAGGTTAACCTAACCATTCTCGTTTTCAAGCACTTACACATCAAATGTGTTATGAAAAATAATAATAATTTAAAATCTGATACCTACCATCTTTGTGTCCAGGTCATTACATTTTTCAAGACCCAGTCCAGTCTGATACAGTCATCTCACATGAAACAGATTTTGCATAGTCACAAGTACTGATAAGCCTTTTGCCTAAGTGGAGAAACAGCAACATCCAGTTAATTCCCATGTAACGCTTTAACAGTTACAAGGCAAACACTAATAATCGGTGAAACAATGAATATGGGCCTTCTAAGATAAAATGCCACAAAGAAATGGACAGATTCTATTTACCCCAGAAGCCAAAGAAACAAGTTCCCAAATGCATCAATTAACAGGTGTACTCAGGAGCTGTCTAGGATGATGGTACCAAATCAAAAAACATACAGGTTTTCCCCTACCTTTCTAAGACTGCAAAATTTGAAACATCTGGAGTAATTTGACTTTCTTTTTTCTTCTTCTTAAAAACTACATATGACACTAAAATCTTGTAAATTTGATTAAACAAATTAATTTTAAAGCAAATCCCAGCTCCATGTTAAAGTAATCTATAGCTTTTGAGGTAGGAAGCAGAGCTATCACTTTACAGACTTGATGAAGCATTGAGTGGGATGAGTCTGTGGCCAGGAGAACATCACCACCTCTCAACTTGAGCCTATTCATGTCCAATATCTCTGCAACTTCAGTTTCTGTGCACTACTGTAGATTCATTTTGTATCCAGGTATTGAATACATCTTTAGAGCCAGTATTTTCAAAAGGACTTGAAGCTGAAATAGCTGTAAATTTCCATCTGCTGGGAAAATCCTAGCTAGTTGGGTATTTTAGTCTTTAATTTCCTGGTTTAAAGGTACAATTTCACATTCTTAGTGAGGACTTCATAGTGAAGATTTGGGGACATACATTTGTTTCCCTGATTGATTTAGTTAATAAGCAAATTAGCAGACAGAACTCTTGTAGTTTTTTCCCTAAAAATGTGTTAGTTGAAAACACTAAGACAAACACAATTCAGTTTAGCACACAGGCCAGTTCAGAATAAATCTACATCAACATCTTTCAGTGGGTTTCCAAACATCCTGCCATAGGCTATGGCTTGCACTCAGCTCTTGCAGGAGCAAGGTGCTGACTGACAAGGCTTTGTCTCCTCTTTTTGGCAACTCATGCAGTGTAGGAGCATTTTGATGGCATATTTAAAAGGAGTACAGCTTCACTGTAGGGGGGGCCAAAGGATCTTACCACTTAAAGCTGCTCTAGCAAGTGACACCTTCCTAGAAACCATGTTAATGAAGTTGATAAATCCAGATAAACAAGGGCACCAATTACCTAAGCTGATTTCACACTGAGATGTGTATGAATGCATTTCCAAAAGCAAGAGCCAGCTTTTCCATGCCTGTGAATCTGCAGCACAGGCTGCAAGTTACCAGATAAACATTCATTGGGTTAAATAATGACTTTTGGCTCTCAGCTAATCTAATTTAACAGGAATAGCAGATACAGAACAGGATTTTCTACAAGCTTTACTTACATAAGGAATCCTGACGACAGATTGATGTAATTCAACCAGAACTTCTCACATGATTAGGCCTTGTGCAATCAGCCTCTTCTTTCTTCCCTACTTCAGCTCCAAGCTGAAAATTAGCATTGGGAAAGCCCCAGACAACTCAATTTCAATAACCAGAGGTTTGGAACATGTTTCTTGATGCTTTAAATATACCTGGGAAATCTCAGGAGAATTGGTTCCAGCTGCATAGAGCTCCCCATAGCCTGTCACACACAGGTTTTTTCCCAAGGGCAGAAGCAAGGTGGTGAATTCTTGAATGAAGCCTCAGATCCATTCTCAGATTTGCATAGCACTATCTTAACTGAAATTCACCTCTGAGTATTTTAGAAAAGCAAATGTCTTACCTTGTTTTTGCTGAAACACCTGTAAAGTTCAATCATTGTTAATAACGAAATGATTCCTAGGACAAGGAATGAACAGAAAGCTGTAGTTTTAGAATAGTTCTATATAAAATAAGGAAGATTAGTCTATTTTGTATCATATTCAAATTTTAGCTTGATTATTATTATGCAAAGAAAAAGGACAGAAAAAGGTCAGTTGTTTTTAAATACATTTAATATTATGAAACATATTGCCTTTATTTTGTTTAAATCCTTACTAAATCTTAACATCAACAGTAATAAAAGGCTTTTAAAAACCTTTTCTTTAATCACAAGTAGCCTCAGTTTTTACTCTAAGGTAGAAAAAAGAGTAATCATAAATAAAACACTGACATGGAATATAAGACAAACCCAGGCCAGACAGTTTGTTAAAACATTTATGAAAAGTGCATCTGGCTGGCTCAGGACTCCCTGAGTAAGGTAGACATTCTCCCACACACCTCTTGGCTATTTAACCACTCACGAGAAAATCTGAAATAAAGACTGCCTTTCTCATTTTGAAGGTATTGCATTTACATGTCACTTGCTGTGTGAGGTAGGAACCAGTTTCTAGAGGCTGTATCTGGGCCTCACCTCCTTATTGTTGCCCCTCCATTTGCTATGCAAAAAGAGATTGAAGTGCAAAACAAAGCCTTAGCTGTCTATGAAAGTGAACTACTGTTTATTTTCAATCACAATTCATCAACTGATTGTAAAGGACACTTCTCATGATTTTCACCTTCAAAGCAATAAGAGGCACAAAAATCTAGATGTAACTTTTTTTTTCCCCCAAAGGATGCCTTTGAAAAGAGGGGACTTGAGCACTAGAAGAAAACAGTGTGTTCAGGTTATCTAATTCAAAGCTCCATGAAGTTTCTGTTTTGTAACTGAACCTGGCCTGGAGTAAATTCTTAATTGAAAAATAGCAGCAACTCAAAAGTGCATAAATTACAGACTTCATCAATAAATTAAAGAAATGGACTTGCTGCATCTAACTATCCTCCTAACTGTCCCAAGATCCTTTTCCTTTTACAATGACATGGCAAATCAGAATAAAGGTACTACTATTTTAAAACTAAAGTTATCTAAAATCTTCAGTAGATTTCTTTCTGAGATAAGGCAATTTATCTTTTACCAAAATCAAAAGATATACAGAATGACCAGAAGTACCCAATAACAAGACAGCCCCTCCTACACCACCAAGCCTTAAACAAGTTTTTTTCCATTCATAATGTAGACTTGTAATTCAGGGTGTGAGTTTTCAAGAAATGACAAACATCTCATTCCCAGGGATGCTGATTATTGGAGAGCTTGCACAGTAGGAAGGCTGACGAGAGATCCAGTCCTGAGCAGTGGGGGAGGTAGGATGCTTCAGCAGAATTTTCAGCTGTAGTAGGTGCAGCTGTGGGACTTACTTGCAGTTTCATTCATGTTTCGTACAGACTCCTGTGAGCCCTGCATTCAGAGTCTAAGCAGTCCAGTGGCCATTCAAAGACTACAGGTGACAGTACCAGTGTGACATTTTGGATCCCTGTATTGAAGGCCTTGGCTCTAAAGGACCCCCTTCCACCAGCAATCCATGAGAGGTTGTACACAGAGGTAGGAAAAGTGCTTAAGTCAATGTGTAAGTATTGCATTTACTCTGAAGTTCTTATTGGGACTGTTCTTTAATATGAAACTACTCTTCATCCTCCTAAGACATATTCATATTCAGGATCGTATTCATTCATGGCAGAGATGAATCCATCAGTGAAGTATCAGTAATCGCTTTCTTTGCAGTGAGACGGTTTCTGCTGGCTTGTGGGAAAGTGTGGTGTTTCTGGACCAAAAAAGGTAGTTCCCAGTTCATTTGTGGTAAATATTTATTTTTCCTTTAAAACAAAATTAAATACCATATTTCTTTCTTTCTTTAGGGAGATGGTTCATGGGAACACACGTTTTAAAAAAAATAGTTTGGGTAGAGCTTGTGTTTCTGCATCTTAAACATACTATGTGTTGAACAGAGTACATCTAGAAGACAACAGGTACAGAGGTAGCAGCACAATTTGTGGTGAAGCACTTTCACAGTAGCAACTTCAAGCAAGTTGAACTTCATAGAATCCACAAAAACACTCCTGTTTAAAATGTACTTTGCAATAACAACATCAAGCTTTTCTCTTTTCCCTTACAACCTACTGCAAGAACAGAAATCCTACTTTTCCTTAGCTAGGACCTAACCTCAGTCCTGCTGATCCACTTTTAGTTACCAAGGCCATAGAGCAAGGTGAGCATCCAGGTTCTCAGGTGGAGTCAGTGCAGATAATAATCTCTAACAAAAATAATCATCAAGGGTCCACTTTGCTAGAAACACAGCTGTGACAGCATTTGCTTCACTGGAGGAAGGAAGATTCAGCTGCAGATCTTGCCCATAGCTGAAGAAAATTTTTTCTTTTTTTTTTTTCTCCCTGGAAAATGTTTGCATTTATAAAGCAGGTAAATTGGGAGCTTTTAAACATAATTTTAATTGTATCAGTTAATCATTTCTGGTAAGGGAGAAAGTTTCACAGCTCAAAGATGGGGCAGAAAATTTCATACATTTAGCATGAATTCAGAAGGGGTTAGGGAACTCTGACAGCAAAGATAGTGCTTGCTGTGAGCAAAGGTTGCTTCAACCAAAATTACATAGGAATATATATACTAAAAAAATAACCTTTCAGAATTAAAGACAAATATGAGTTACATGTAGTCTATGTAGCTAAATCCATTTTTTACTTTGGAATTAGATGCCTGTTTTTGTGGTAATCCAGTCACGGAAATAAGTCACTCGTGTGTAAACTCCTGGTTTATTTGGCTTGGCACATTCATCTCCCCAGCTCACTATTCCCACGAGGTACCACATCAGTCTAGAGTCTGGAGTAACCAGTGGTCCCCCAGAGTCCCCCTAGAAAAAGAGGAGGGGGAAAAATATTTAATTGATTAGAAGAGAAAATACAATTCTGTCCATAAGCAGGAGGGTCTATCCTATAAGAGAAGTTAACAAGCAGTATTTCAAGTGCAGCCATTTGTGCAGAATTCTGAAACTTGAGTCCTGTTTGCCAGGGGAACTCCTGACCTCTGTTTTGGTAAAAAACCTAACAAAAGCAATCTGTTCTGTTTTGTGATACACTTCTTCCCACCTGCCTTGTCTTCTTCCTCATACAGAGTATGGAAACACCAGTATAGGCAGCAATCTAAGACAGCAGGAACCCTTTTTTGACAGGTTTTAATAGCATTTGCTATTCTTATAATAAATAATTTTAGTCACTTTCAGCAATAATGTTTCAAAAAGGAGCTTAGAGCTCCTCTTTGTTTGGAGCTTTCATCAAGAACTTGGTCTTCTAGTTAGATAGTATCTCCTTAAGGAATATCCACTTTCAAAAGCTCAGTTCTGACACTGTTAATAGCATGACATGGTAATAATAGTTAAACTGGAACCTTACAGACTGAAAGGCAGTCCTCACACAACAGACCAAATTTCCCAACTTTCACCAAAACTGTTTACTGAACTAAGAAGTTGCACCCTTCTGCTTAGGTCTTTTCAGTGCTGAGCCAGGAGCAGAGGAATGAGCTTTCCAGGCTTATTCTGCAGGGAATTTGTCTTTGGGCAAAAGTCTGTAGGACTGGGATTAAGGGAAGAGTCTGTATTGAACCAGCATTTTAGGAATACAATCTTTAAAAATAATGTAAGTAGAAATTATGTTTTTAAAAGCTATCACTATGGAAGTACTTTTCTTTGAACATAAGCATTTCCTTGCAACATTTGCAAACCTGCAGCATGCATGTTTCCTTCCCATTCTTTTACACCTACCTTCCTTACAGTTATCTTTGTTTCAGACAGTTTTCCTTTCACTGAGCCAAGTCTGTTAAAGATCACATTGGAACAGATCTGTTATGATATGATTCTGTCCAGAATTTAATTTCAGTGAATGACAGTGCATTTTTGCTGGTACTTTAACATTCTTAACCTTCTTCTTTCTCATCTCTATAGATGTCTGGTGTTAGCTACTTGAGACATTTAATTTTTAGCTCATAATTAGTAAAACAGCATTTAGTGCTAAATGATGTGTACTAAATGCTATTTCACTTTACAACTAAATTCCTGTTTGAATGGAGCCTATTTGAAAGACTAATACACTGTCCATTAAGATTTGGTCAACCAGATACTGCAGTCAGCATTAAAATAGTTTTCCTTTCTAATTTTCAGCTACAATTACCTGACAAGCATCTACTCCTCCTTCCAAGTATCCTGCACACAACATCCTGGGTGTTATGTCCCCATCATACACTTCTTCTCTGTTGCAAGTGTCTGAATCAATAAGTTTCACTGTTGCCTCCTGAAGAGCATTTGGGGCTGGACCTGAGAGAAAATACAATTTGGGTATTTATCAACTTAATTACTTTGCAGTAGTTAATATACAGGAAGTGTGTTTAATGTCCTCTTATGGAGGATCAGCTTGACTTGGTTTATGGTGGAGGTTTTGCTTGTTGATCTGCCTAGGTCAGGCCCTTAAGGAGACTGTATATAGAATCATAGACTCACTTAGGAACTGTAGTATTAAGACTGAAGTAATGATCGCATGGTACATAGTGCCTTAAGTATAAAGCCATATATTTTACACATGTTCCATATAACACAAATTCCATGTTCCATGGAACAAAAATTACCTAGCAATTTGAGCAGATGATACCAATGGAAGACATCTTGATTCCATTGTTAAATCTACTTAGTGTGGCCTGGTAAGAGTGGGAGCTTGGGTAATTCCCAGCTCACTCTGCATTTTTACGTGAAAGCTCACAGAGTTATCTGTAGCTTGCTTCTAGTGCTGGCAAAATAGATTTTTTGGTGCTATATAAACACATGTATGGCTGACTACCTGTCTTAAGAAGTTACAATATGAAATGGAAAGGCTGGGAAAACAGAACAGTCTTTTTTATTTTTTTGCTCTATCCATTCTAGTTTTAGAACAAGAAACTGATGCCTACAACTAAACAAACCTATTGCAAACATTAGACTTGCTGTCATATCACGTGTGGCTGCAGAAGTGATATCAGTTCACTCAGAGCTGCTGTTTATGGACCATACAGGTCACCTGGCAGACTCGGGACTCACCATCATTGGTGAGAGCTCCCCAGCCTGTGATGACAGCGTAAATATTGTAGGGAAAAGTCTGAGATGGCTCTGGCAGACAGACACGATGTATGCTGCTTGTGAACTCAACTCGTTTGGAGAGCTGCACAAGTGCAATGTCATAGTCATGTTCTGGGTAGAGGTACTTCTCATGGATAATAATTTTCTTGACTGATCGCTTCAAGCTTGGTGGTTTCAAAAGTGCTCCAAAAGTAGCAGTCCACTTCTGAGGGTGAGTCATGCTGGAAAAGGTAAGAGTGCTGTAAGTATTTTGCTGTAAATATGTGTTTGAGATTTTAAATTTGCAGAATACCTTTACTGTAATTCTCCTTCAAGCCAGCTCCCTACTAGATAGTTATAGCATCCATCACTTTCCATAACAGAACTGTGGGCTGCTGCTAGAAGAGGGCGCTGCTGCATTCCCCCCTCAGCCATGGTTTTATACTCCTCCCCTGCTCTTTGTCCCTGATCTAACCATTGTATGGCCATAGGGTGTCATCAAATCCAAAAGCTCTTCTGCTGTAAACTTTTCATTTCCCTTACTCTTTTTGTCCATTGATAATCTGTTCAATCAACTGTTCCATCTTAAAACACCTTGCAGCTTCACAATTGCCGTGCTTTAAACAAAAAATGCTGGGAGTGCATGGCTGAAAAGAGGGGCAGGAACATGGGACGGAAACTGCTGGTATCAGTCTGCAGTGGCAGGAGCCACATTGTAACATGAAGGCATACATTTAAGAAATGTAAGGTATAACAGGAAACAAGTACTCCACCATTTCACTCACCTCACCTTTTCTGCACTTGTTTGGTCAGTACACCAAGTGACTATTGATTTTCACTGATAAAATTACCAGTTCTGCTCCTGAGGGCCAGTCTTTAATTTCTCATTAAAACATCCAGCTGATGGGCCTACTTAATTCTGACTTTTCCAAAATTCTTTCTCTGGGAAAGAGTTAGGGGTGTGGTGCAAATCTGGAAAGCCACACAACTTGATACAGAAGGGGCAAATTCTGCTGTAGATTCTAAGATGGGAACTTACTCTCTGAAGCAGTGAGCTGCAGACACCAGCCACGTGTTGCTGATGAGTGTTGCACCACAGCGATGGATGTTATTGTACTGCAAACTGGCCTGCCACGGCCAATCCCCCGTCTCTGCAGAGGACAATCCACCAACGATTCGCAGCGATGAGGATTTTGCCATTGACTTGACTGATCTATTCTGCCGTAACCCACAGACTGTCAGAAAGGACAAAGAGAGTATTAGCTATTCTTCCATTTAGTAAATCCTATGTTCTGTAAAAATGTATTGTCATCAACAAGAAAACATATCTTCCACCAGCCCCGCCCCCCCCTCCAAAATCAGAGCTCCTCGTGCACAATCCATGTCTTAGAAGCCTGAATGAACAACTGACTATCATGGAAAGCCATGATGATCAAACTTTCAGGCTTAGCTGTGTGAGCAGCCTGACTCAGAAATCAAAACCTTCAGTACACACCCAAGACAATTCCCAAATAGAGGCATTGCCAACTTCTTTAATGTCCCAGGTAATTTCTCATTAGGATAAAATGTGAAAAAGGCAAAACCTAAAATGGGAATGATCCAAGTTGTAGGGTTTTACCATGCATGCATGCAGATTACATCAGCAAGATGTCACCTGGAGCCAGGCAACTGATCACTGTAGTCTGCAAGTGGACCTGGAGAGGCACTTCTAGCAAAGAGCATCACACTACTCCAACCAGAGATTACAAAAGGCATGGATACCTCTAGCATGGTATGCATCCATGACACAAAATAAGCATTTTTATCCAAACCCAGAGAAAAATTGAAATATCCATAGTTTCAGTTATTAAACTCAGGATATTCAGCTATTAAACTCAGGAGCAACTGAAGCTCCTGCATAGCTTTAGAGACTTCCTCAATGAACACACCTACTTCAGCCGTCTTCTTCCATCCAAACAGCATCAAATCCATCCTACCTGGACCAAGACCCACTAGTTTTCATCCAGATCCCAGTTTCAGCTAGACATTAGGAAAGTTGACACACAGGACTATCCCAATTCATTTAAAAAGATACAGAGATGAGAGTTATTTGCATACTGACCATACAATCCAAACCATTGCTGCACGGTTTGTCTCCCAGACAGTGACCCGGGAGGGGGCCAAAACAGAACCCAGTAATTCACTGGACTAAGGAGCTGCCAGCCCCAGGGCCCTTGAAGTCCTCAGAAGTGAAAAACTGGAGCCACAGAGAGTGTTATCTGATCCCTTTTCTGCTAGGATCTGCTCAACATTTTGTTAACAGTACTTCATGGTCAAAAGCAGCAGGAAGACCACAGCAGATTGAAAGTTATTCATAAATTTAGAAGAAAGAAAAGTTACACCACACTGAGAAGCTCATGGGCTCAGTGCAGAGTGTGCCCTCTTTTGAAATTTAAAACCACAATGAAGGAAATCAGTGAAATCTAAATCTACCTCTCCAAAGGTTTTGTGTAAAATACAAACTCCAGAATATACCACAGTTTATAAGACTGTGTGAATTAACATTTTTTCCTCCTGAAGGTTCTTTGTAATACTCAGAAACTGGTCCTAAATCTGCACAATCCTATCAACTACCTGAGCAGTCAATGTTCATAATACAGGGGAAAAATTCAGTTCAATCAGTGCCTCAGAACACCAGCACCTACATCAGACCCAAAAAGAGATGTAATTTAATCTTCCACTATTTGACAGCTTATTGCTAAGGAACTCATCAAACCTTCTCAGACTTAAAAGAAACACAACTTGTAAGCAAAGATAGCTTTTATGACTGTTTTATCTCCAAGCGAGCTGACTTCTTTCTCTGAAAACTAAAAAAACATCTCTGAAACAAGGTACCTCTATCTAACCCCTACAGCAATGAGTTGAGAAGACCAGTCACATTTCCATATATTTCCATGAGGAACAATTTCGTGCTGTCAGCCATTCCAAATTCCAGAACATTTTGATTATAATCACAGGCTGATGTAACTTCTATACATTTCTTTGTGGTACCTCTCTCCTTTCAATGCATGCTAAAGGAAATAATATACTCCAAATTTCTGAGAGTGCAAGGTCACATTCATTAGACAGAAGGATGAGAAAAGGCTCTTAAGGGCCAGGAAAAGTGCATAGGGACTGTTAATGCTAACTAAAAAAGTTGGAGATGAGATTTTGGATGTTTAATAAAAGCCTCACTTACTGTCATTGAAGATGGCTTCTGCTCTTATTGACTCCACATCTGAAACAAACAAACAAACAAATAAACAAACAAGCAAACAAACAAATAAACAGTCAGGGTAAGGCCAGGCCAGCACAGACAAGGTTTCCCATTCTCGTAGTCATCCCCCCCGACAGCTATTTGAGTACAGGGCCCACAGGAGGCATGGCTGAGGGGGCTGCTAGAGAAACCAGGGTAGCTCATATGTGATCATGTTGATGTGCTGGCTGTTGCCCTCCTCTGCAGTCAGTATTGCCTGAGGACCAGGAACTCATCCTGCCCATCCTGCTGGCCCCTGGTGTTTCTGGAGGGGAGTACAGACAAAACAAGTCTTGTATTACTCAAGATCTACAATTTTGTTGGGAAGAAATTTTTATGGTGGAAATTTTTGAAGCTCCTATTTTGCAAAAATAGGAGCTTCAAAAAAATCAACAGTCCACATATTACACTCAAGAGAGGTCTAGAGGAGATCTTGTAGTCTGTCTGTGCCCTCTTCAAGATCAGAAGCTACTCACTTCACTGCAGCCATGGAAGCTTACAATAGCAGTAGCTTACTCTTCTTTCTCCTATCTTATTGGTACACTATTAATACTAAAATAGATAGTTCATAGAAACTTACTGCATGGCACAGCAGGTTCTAACAATACATTCCCTCCTTCAACATGCATGTTGTATGTTTATTGAAAATATGGCATACTCATGCTGACAATAAGAAGCATTGGCTCAAGGTTTAAATCTATCCCTTTTCATCCAGAATGATGTTTTTCATGAGAGCTAACACTGTAGCTTCCAACATTCAAAACTATTTTTAAAATAATACTGATTTTTTTAAAAATCACAATTTCAATACGGTTTTTTAATTTTATAGTGATTCTATACTAGTGTCAACAACTTTGTATTTTGTGTCTGGATAGGCTTTTTCAGCAGTTCCCCATCCTTATCCACTTCCTTCATTTCTCTTTGCTGCTACACAGAAAGGTTTCCTAGTTTTGAGCCAAACCCACACCAAGTCAGGAGTCTCTTTTGAATGCAAAGGGCTCTGGCTCACACTTGTCACCTGTTGGGTTTGTATCACATGTGTTTTGTTTGTAGGCTTGACACTACCTCCAGGTATGCAGGGTGAATTGTCTGTTTGCAATCCACCAGTACCAGACGTGTGCTCACTCATTTCTTAATGTGACAGTAAGCAGATTATGATAGAAAAAAGGAAACAAGCAGAACTCCAGCACATGTACAGCTTGTCTTCAGGGAATGTTACAGACCAAAGGCATGCATGCTGGGGCTGCCATGTGTGCATTCAACTACTGCTTTATTTTATGATGGAAGATGAGTTAAAATTGGACATTTATATAGCAACACAGTCTATTCACTATAGAAGGAACTGAAGTCTTATTCACTATAAACAGGAACTGTTCACATGATGAAGATAATTACATTTCACTGGTGGGCAAGACACAACTTCCAAGGTCCTCTTTCAACTACAAATATTCACCAGTACTTTCCAAATTCATATGCAAAAAGGAGGAAAATACTAAATGTACACGTACTTTTGCATTTCAGTAACACTAGTTGTATTCTGAGAATTTCCATGGATAATATGGTTGGTTGTCGCCTAGAACCCTTAGATCAAAACGGAATAATGGCAAAAAGCAAAAGTTTGGTCAGCAGAGGGATTCAGCACTGGTGTAAATGTTACTGTTTGCTAAAATGTACTAAGGATTTGGCCACTTCCTCTGCATATTAATATAGGCCAGAAGTGCTTTGAAAAATCTGGCCCTACTTGTTTCTTTCAACTATGATGAGCATCCAGTGTTTTCCTAGAAATTAATACAGCTTTCAGAACCAGTTCATCTTTTGAGTCATATCAATACTTTATATCTGGAAATTGGTAAAAAAACAACAAATGTAATTCACAATGAAAGAGGACCTTTTGCCTTTAAGTGCAATATTGACTGCAATGTTTTTTAGCTTTTCTCTGGGTGGAGAGACATTTACCTCATAATTCATAATTACAAAGCCTGCAGCCAATTATTATCACTTACATTATGTTGCAAAGCTCATTGAGAAGACAAAAGGAGCAACCAGCTTGTTCAAGTGCAGTGCCGGAAGCAATTCAATTGGCATGTTCCCACTGCATCAAGTTTTGCTGTGAGTCACAGGTGCTCTGCAAGGCACCTGTCTATATCTCTGTTTGCCTTTTTATGTGGCACCTAGAAAAAAGTACAAACCCCACATGGGAAAAATTTTACCCGTTGCTTCCAGTTGGATCAACTTCTGTGTAATTGGTGAAACAAGACTTCCACACACATACTGCCAATCTGTACAGCTTTGAATGCCAGTATATGTCGCTGTGGTTTGGGGGGCAGGGGGTCCCCAGGCTGCTTTCGCAGCCCTCAGCGACACGGATCTGGCCAGCCATGCTCAGATTGTTTGTTGGCTGCCGAGCGCCGTGAACCAGCAGAGTGAAGAGACCGAGATACGCAGCAAGCACAAATCTGCAGTTTATTAGCTACAAAGGTATCCTACTAACGCATCCAAAGTTTAAAAGTTTCCAGGGGTTTATATATCTTTTAGGGGTTTTACAATTTGCACCAATTACTAAAGGGATTCTAAACTTAACCAATCCCTAAGGGATTTTACATTCAAAGTCAGCCTATTGATGCTAAGAGAAAATGGACCAGTAATATTAAAAAAGATAACAGGAGGTCTACATTTCATTTCTAAATTGTCACCTAGCCAGCAGTTTCTTATCTCTAAGAAATTATTCTCCATGGGGGCCTTTCTAGGGATTCAGGGAGATTGTCTGGTTTGGGAGCACTTTCTGCTCCATCCACAAGTATATCTTATAATAAATCACTACTATGCAACTTCTATACTCTCCTACCCATCCACTGCTGAAGGAAAAAGGCCAGTGAAATCCTGTTAGCAAATTCACTGCTGTAGTCATTAGGGTAGGGTCCCAAATGCTTGTGCACATGGATATGCATGTGTTTGGAAAACTGAAGTAACTGACCCTATTTTCAAATAAACTGAGCCCACAGTAGATTCCATCAAAAGCAGGGAGCATTTTGGGTTACATGATATCACTGAAAATCAGGTTGCTTATTGGTTTACCTTGGTAGGGGCTTGCCTTCATTTGTCACCAGCTTCACATTTTGGCCTATTCAAGAGCACAAATGTTCATATTGTGCCAGCCAATGTGTTGCAAGCCCTGCCTTGAAGCAGTCACTTGTAAGGCACAAGAGAAAACTTTGCTGCCCTGCTCATTTACTAGTTGCCCTAGTTGTTTGCACTACCAAGAAAAAGCATCATTTAGTAACAATTAAAGTGTCATATCTTGTCCCAACCCCATATGGCTGCAAAAGTTGTTTGTGCCACCTTTAGGAAACCAGTGTTCAAGTTTCTACTGTAAACAAGTTTGACTTGAACCTACATTGAATAACTGTAAAATGGAACTTGCTAATGAATTAAAGCTTGCTTAACTTTAATGAAAATGTTTAAATTAATGTTTAAATTAAAACCTTAGCAATCTATTGAAATGCAGCTTAGGGATTCCATCTCTCAGAAGAGGGCTCTGTTCTCCAACTGGACAAGCAATTTTGTTAATACAGTTATTTTTTATTAAACAAAATTTATTAAACAAAATTTATATTTATTAAACAAAATAAAATACACTTAAATTCCTAATTTTTTATTAATTTGCATTTACTATTTAAAGTTAATAAATTATCAGTAAAGAACCTTTATACTCTTCAACATATGTGTTTGAGCAAACATGGAAGGAAATGCTCATAGTTAGCTGCAGAGTTAGCATCTTATCTGTGAGGGGTTCAGAGGTTCCTGTGGAAAAATGTGCTCACTTTGCCACATCTCTAAATAACATCAGTGTCACTGCATCAGAGGAATCAGTCTGCTACCTCATTTCATTTTATCCACAGAGTTCAGTGTTTACATTAAAAGGAAAAGATCAGACAGAACTCTGTGACATAAGTGTATCAGACATTATATTGACATAGTGCAAGCAAGGCAAGCAAATGAATTATTAGGGGAAATATGCATTTTCAGCATAGAAAGGGCTAGAGATGGCTGCAAAATTAAAGATGATAAATACTGTAAATATCTGATGCAGTTTTACCCAATTACATCTTGTCTAAGATGTTTTTTCACACAGAGAAGGTAAGGTAGAGATTATCTTAAAAGGGATATGAATGGAGGAAAGGATTGTAAACAAAAATAAGAAAGAGTATGTGCTTCAATACTCATAACACATTCTTGGAAATGCATTTGAAGCACAGCTTTGGGAAATGCACCAGGGAACAGAGAAAGCATTTTTCCCACTGTTCTTCGCCACATTCTAATAACAACTCTCTTGAAAGGAGAGAGAATTACAAAATTCTCAGCTACATCAGAAAGAGGGGCCTCACCCAGTGTTATGTAGGGTAACAATTGGGCATGCAGACAAAAAGAGGGTCACTGGTGATTTTCAGTAGGTCACCAAACTGGACAGCTGAGAGGAATGTCACAGACTGCATGTCCTGCAGTGTAAACAGAGGTGGGGATAATAGCTCTACTGTAATGCTCTTTAATTACAGTGAAGGCCACAAAGGTCTGAAGTACTGGGGGAGATGGGAAAGCGAGCAGCAGATTCAGTCGTATTCCAAAAACTGTACCTAAAAGGAACTGCAGGAATTTCCTGAAAGATGGTAAAACATGAGCTTTGGGTTCAGCAGGAAAGGCATGCTCTTGTGTGGTTACATAGTTCATACATGCTAAAATGTCTCTCCACTAACCTTCCAATATTCTCACTGCTCTCTCAACAGTAATTACCTCTCCAGATTTGTGCACCCTTGTAGAAGTAGCAAGACATGGCTTAGATACAGGTGATGCAATTCTCATTCTTTCAGCAGAGTAGAGTAACCTGATAGAGACACAACTGCTTTGTGCCTCTAATTGTGCCTGTCACCCAGCTGTTCCCTTACTGCTGATGTTCACTTTACCTGTCCTCACATTTATGACTTCCTCCACTGTCCCTATCAATATCTTAATCCTGTCCATGAGGCAGCCATAGGTCCATACTTCACGGCGTACTTCCAACTCCATCTGGTTGTCCTGAGGCCGAGAATGGACCTGCTATGTGCCAGTTCTGTAGCAGGTATCCAAACAGATACGATTTTTAACATTACTTTTCTTCCTGACCTACACTCGTGCCCTGGCTGCAATCAATGTCTTACTACAGTAAAGGCAGCCCAAATTGCTTTCAACCTCTGTAGACAAGGCAGAGAAAAACCAAGATTTGAGTGAGAAAATCAATTAAATTAATGTATCTGGGTCAAGAGAATTGAGGTCAAGATGATTTTCTACTTAACTTCTTTATCATAAACATATCCTTGCAAAATACTAACTTTAAAATACATTTCAATCATTCTTTCTAGACCCTTACTGAAATGTACCACCTTGTGCTAATCTAGTGATCTCAAAGTGGAGGAATATCAGGTCTCCACTGTTTCCCAATGTACAGATGCATGCCCTGTTCCACTCCCCAGAGAAGCTGTTGTGGCTGATAAAGTGCAAATATCCAGACTGCTCCATACTTTATTTGACATGGAACATTCCTCATCAACCGTGTCTCATCTCATCTGCATGACTCCCACAGAAGACTTGATAAAGAAGTAAGAATCTGTCTGCCAGGTTCTGTACTTTGTAATTATTAGGAGCATTAGCAAGCCCCAGATTCCAGATAAATAGAAACAATAACAGTTGGCTTGTTGATCAAACCTTTGGCTCTGCAACAGGTGGGAATACTTCCTACTCACTTTGAACAGTGTCAGTGATCTTGCAACCAGTTGCTTTCTGATGTCAGAAGTACATTCCCAAAAATACATTTTGGGATATTTCCAACCTAGTTGACAAAGGGAAATAATCTGGCAAGCTGCTCTATGCTTTACTTAATACAGATCCAGATTGTCAGGTGACTCTACTTCTAACCAAGACACCCTGAGGAAAATAAATCAGTCTTGTAGGAGAACCCTTTGTTGCCAGAAACTATACAGAAGGCAAACTGCAACACCTTTTTTCAGTGCCAGGGGAAAAGCAAGTCCTAACACGGTTGTTTTCCAGGCCATCTGACACTTTGATATCTCACTTTGATTGCCCTTGCACTGCTCTTCAGGGAAGGTAGGAATTAGTTTCCTTAATTCTTCATTGAAAAATATTTGGGCTTCTAGTGGGGTTTGTACACAAGTGCAGAGAATTCTATCAGTTCTTATTTTCTATCAAAATCAGAGGGAATGTCTGGATGTAAACCATCCTTGACCAGGAGACTCTGAAGTCTGGATAAATAGGAAAGCAGGAACTTCAGTAATAATACATTTGAAGGTACCCTACGAAAATATATTTTTGCAGTCCTATGTAAAGAACATCTACAGTTTAGTGACAGACAAACCAGAGACAGTATTATGTTGTTTTCCTTGAAGTTTTACACATTTTCTATTTTCTCACATATGTATGATCAAGCTTCTCTCTGTTTTACAAAAAAAAAATAACGAAGAAAATATTGTCAGTTTAAACTTAATCCCCTCTTTATTCTCAATCCTCAGGAACGCAGAGGCAAAGCAAGTTCTATCCCTGGTCTGGCAGACTCCTTAATGCTGTAGTGCTGCCCTGAACTGCAGCTTGAAGATCCCAACTGTAGCACCTAGTTCAGAGGAGTCTGTTGGAGCTGATTCTCAAGGCAAATACTTGTGAATGAAGCACAAGTTGAGACATGGTGTTGAACAACAAGGTGATTATTTCAGGGGAGGAAGATTTGAGGAGGTTCCCTTTATCAGACTTCCCCTAGCATGCGATATAAATAAGTGCCTGACCTGGATTTGTTCAACTAGTGAAATACGCTTAGCTAAACTGAGCTATATCGTGGCCCCTAAATTAGAATCTTTTGATAAGGTGGTTACAAAGAAAAGGTTAATGATTTTTTACAAGCCATTATAAAAATGTCATTCTGAAAATGCCTTAGGATGAATAAAGATTCCAGTTGGCAAAAAGGTACAATGAAGCAAGATTCAGAAAGCTGCCTGCAGAGCACAGACAAAATCTAGGGCTTCTTAGGTTTCCCTGGTTTAAATACAAATGGTAGACAAGATATTTCAGGAGAGAAAAGTAGAAAATGCAAAATCTAGATTCTTCTCTGGACCTCTAGGACCTGTTGAAAATTGTCACTTCTCCCTGGTGTAAGGAATAAGTTTTATAAATTGAGACCAGCATCTCCTCTAAAAGCACAGGAGCTCTCCATTCTAAACTCCTCCTGAGTCAACCTGAAATGGCAACACCCTTCAGGGAGCTGGCCTAAGTTTCATACCACTGCTGAAATCCCATTAGCAAAGAAAGATCAAAAAAATTTTTTTGGACAGCCTTTTATTGTTGTCTCTTAGAAATGCCAAGATATTGTTTATGTTCCTTTCTGTCAGTCGTAGCACTTGCAAAATGCTAGTCCTGTAATGAGTAGCTGACCTGTGTAGTCAGTGTTTTATAGTTAGGCTGAGAGAGCCAAGAAAAGCAACACAAAGTCTGTCACACAACTTTGATAAAGTAATACAGATGCCATCTGTTAGTGGGACTATTTAATGAAAACATTGCAATTCAATTGTATTAGCCAATTTTTAATTAGCTATTAGTGCATTACTGTAACAATCCTGGTGCAGTTCAAGGTCAACTAAAACATTTTGGAGTAGTTTTCCACATTTACCAGACTGAATAAAAGCAGCTTGACTTGATCACGGACCTTTTATAACAATAACTTTTTTACTCTTTCCAATTTTATTCTTTATATAAAGCATCAAATTAAACTGAAGATTCAAAATTCATTAACCCATGGCCCAACTGTGAAAACAAAAACAAAACTCTTTGAATCTCTCCGATGCCCACACACTATGTTTATCTGGGAGAATTTACATGTGCACTTTGTTGAACAGGAACTACTGGCATATAAACAACACTGCAGGGAAATGGTGATTATTTGCCCAGAGGTATGTTACTTATCATCCTGAGCCATTCCAAAGAGAAAGACTGGTTGGCTCATCAAGAAACAATGGGGGTGTGACAGCTCATATTTGAGTTTCATTGCATTACCACAATGCAAATATGTGCCTGGTTCAAGCACCAAGAGGAAGAATAAGAAGTTGCTTCTGCTCATTTCTGAGTGGGAGGAAGCCTGGATCCATCCAGCATGGAATGTGGCCCAGGTTTCTTGTTCTCTAAATACAGCTGTCTAACCTCTGCAGATTTCTGCTGGTTCAAGTAATCTAGTGTGGAATAGCAAGCAGCAAGCACCCACCCTATTACTGTACTGTCACCCTTGCACTTAGGAGTAAGCAAAACAAATGCAAAACAAACTGCAAAAACAAATGGAGCAAGTATCTCTCCCTACCTATCAACCAGCAACCCATTCTTGAAAAGTCTGACACCCAGAAAAATTGCTGACTATATATAACTGAAGCCAAGACAGAGACAAGATTCCAAGCCTCCACAAAAATTCTGTAGCAGAACTGAAGTGTAGAAGATAGTGCAGTTAATGTTCATATCCTTCAGATTCATGTCTGCTTTGTGAAGAAGGGGATAGAATCCCTAGCTGAGAAGTCATGTAGATAATAACATTATGCCTTTCTTTCCCTTTCCTTTGGGGAATTTGCAAGGATTTTGATCCTCCCACTAAATATTATTTTTTCAGTATGTTGGTTCTCTCCCTTTGTCATCCAAGTATACTTCCTGCACTTTCAGGCTCCTTGACAGTAACATAAAGTTGGTACTGCGGTTTGGAGGAAGGCTGAAGCTGTACTGGGAAACAACAACGTAACTGCTCCCATTTATCCATATTTAAGATATTTTTTAAACATTTAGGGGCATTTGCCGCTGATTTTGGTCTAACTTAAGGAGCACGAAAGACTCATTCAGACACAGTAACATCAAAAGCTGTCATCGAAAGGGAAAAACCAAGTCCCATCAATCAGGAAATTGAAAGAATTACTTTTAAAAAAAAAGTAATATACTTACTTGAGATGGTTGAAGATCGGACATTTATTCGCAGAGGTCCTGTGTATTTTTTCAGGCCCCTCCGTAAGGTCTTTCCAACTCTTTCCCGCAATGCTTCTCTAGAATCCGTAGAGGAGAACCAGAACGTGAGCAAAGCCTCTGCCATCACACCATCAGTATCTGGGCTACAAACCAATGAAAGAGTCTTGTTACCTTCAGCCTGTTTCTGCATTTCTTAGCTTTTATCTTAGCTCCTCTAGCAATGGCAATGTAACATAAAAGATTAGCTACATTTTCAAACATTTGTGAGAAGGAATTTCCAAAAGAAATCCAAGAATGCTGAATGATCAAATGCATCATAGTCTAGAAGGCAGCATGATGCTTTCTGTGAACAAATGGCCAGACCAATTTTATAACAGAGTCTGAAAAGCAGTCACTGACTGCATGCCTGAGACAGAAGATAGAAAGGAATGAGCTGATTTGATTGCAATGAAAAGCTGAATAAAAGCACTTCAGAAATAGGAGGTAATGGTATCTACACAGACCTTTCAACAGCCCTGTACATACAGAGAATAAAAATTTACAATATAATCAAAAAGGTACTTGGGCCTTTTTGGGAGATGGAGCGAGACCACACAACCTAATTCAACCACAGCAACCTCTTGGAGAATGTTCCTAAATAACCTCATGATGTGTAACAATAAATGAAACTTGGCAGCGTACCCACAGTGTATTCATTACAGTCAAAGAGATGGATCACAAAAAGGGCTTTTAACACCTCATTGAAAAGTGCAAGCAGCACACACATTGAGACACACAATTCCACAGCTTTAATGTAAGATCAGAGGAAAGAAAATGGAGAAAAGTCTTGTAACAGGTTGAATTCACCTGGTAGTAGTATTTATTTTTCCTTAAGGCATCAGATACTGCAAGAGATGAAATGATAGACTACAAACATCAAACTGACTAATCTGGCATAGTAAATCTTGCTCTGTACTTGCATATAGTTTGTCCCTGGTCATCACAGAGGGAAGGTAAGAGCTTGCACCAGGAACCTTCTTTATTGAGCTTCCTCCCACATGAACCAAGAAGCAATGAGACACAAGCCACAACAGATGAAATCACAGTTACTTCATACAGGGGGAGAGCTGAAAGCAGGTTGCTCTGTCTTTAAATAGTAAAGGAAAAGAGTTATGTCTCACAGTCTTGGAAATTCTTAATTGCATAAAGGAAAAATAGAAGACAGGCAGCTAATACAAAACTCATGCAATCAGGCTTTAATCTTTGAAAGAAACACATACCAAATTGAAACAGACATGGCTGATATTGCCAGTGAAGGGAAAGAAAAGGCAACGTGTTTTAAACACACCAAGGCATGCCAAATGGTTCACAGGTGAGCAGAAAGACACACTTCTTGCCTCATGGATCTCATAATTGAGACTGAGAAGTCATATGTGAACTTTTCAACAGACTGTTTTTTCCATTTGTTCCAACTTCAGTGTGATTGCCACTTCATTTATTTTCCAGATATTATCTGATCCAACTGTGGGTGTTGCTCTGCATTTCTGAGGTGTTCCCTCACTTCTCCCCCCACTCCTCTTCCTGTGCTATGCCACACTGAAATTACCATACCAACTCTTGCAAGCACACCACACCTCTCAAAACCCTCTGGTAAGTACTGCCCACCTTGATTCACTTATTATATAGCAGAGATCCAGAGCCAAGGACACCTAGTCAAGATTAGTGTTGTCTTTCTCAGTGAGAAGTGGGCATTATTATTAATGCATTGCTTACACTGAGACAAAAGATATGCAAAATCCTTTCTAAGTGAATTCACACCCATGTCCCTGCTCAAAAGAACTTGCAGTCTGAGCCCCTTGAAGAGGCATAAAAAGTGTATATCTGGAAAAGCAAACAAGCTTTGGTGCATACAAAACTTGCATCCAACATAGCAAAGACGACAAGTACTTCAGTCTGTCATTAGGAACGAGAAGTAATGAAAAATACCACTTATGCCTACATATTGGCCTCTAAGATCCCTAAATCACCCTGCCCATGCTTGCAAGACTCTAGTCAGTATCAAAAAATATCCTTAAAGCTACATTCCAATAATGACTTGTGTGTAACTGGGGATTAAGCTAAGGTAGAGGAAGAGGCAGGATGTCACAAACCATGTAAGAACAAGGAGAAACAGATTCAAAAGGAGTAGATCTTTAGATCTTAGTCTTGCAGCTTTAGTCTATGATTATGAAGACATTCGAGTTTTATTTGCAATGTGATGGGTACTGTCACTCAGAAACAAGATCATAGTACTACAATAGACAGTTCTATAAAAAGATCATTTTCAGCACTTAACAATGGTTAAAAAAATCAAATCAAACATCATGTATTATTGGCAGCTGAACAGAGAGTAAAAGAGGAATAAAACTCCACACATTGTTCAGTGATAATCTCAGCTATGGGTCTGACCTCTTCATCTCAAAAAAGCAGGAATAGCAGACCTGAGAGATGTATGGAACAGGATGATAAGAAACAGTTTGAAAGCAAAGAATGCTGAGCAGACTGGCATTTAAAAAAGAAGTGGATCTTATTGAATACAAGAGAGAAAAGGGATATGATGGGAGGATCCAGTATCAGTAATTGCATGGAGAGGAGTATTGATCAACTTTTTATCATCTCTTTCAGTGCAAGAGCATTGGGTGATCCAAAGGTGGTTCTTCACAAGTATCTCCTTCCTAAAGGACCGAGGTGCACAGATTTCAAGAGTCCAGAAGACAATAGATAAGTCTTTGGAAAAAAGGCCACCAAGGGGTGCTAAACAAATCATAACCACTTCAAGAACTCCCAGGTGGTAAATACCTGGAGGCAAGAGGCATAATAAGCAGCAGTTATCACAGGTCTCTTGTGCTGCTACTGTTCCCTGGGCGGCTACTTATGCCCATTCTTAGAGCCATAATGGTAAGTGGGACTTTCTGAGCCAGCACAGCCCGGCTTTACTTGACAAACCCAGCGCAACAGCAATGCTAGAAATGATATCTGCATTACAGTGTAAGAAATAGTTTTGAAGATCCTTTTTGGTTTTAGATAGCTTTAGTTATCTCTGCTTTAATAACTAAAACTTGCTCAAGATCTGAACACAAACTTGTTGGAATTTGGACTGACTGAACGGTATCTTTTGCATTAAGATCCAAAGGAGAGCAGGGGTCAGAACCAGATTATGCTCAGTTAGGGATTATGCTCTGATTTTATACACAATATACTTTACTGAATCAGATCTAGCTGGGCTTGGTGTACATTTTATTTTATCTCAGCTGCGTGCGTTTATTATAATCTCACATACCTCACTCTGATTAAGCGTGAACTGATGTATTTTTTCCTTAAAATGGAATTGTAAAATGTCTTGTCGATCTGTTGAAAAAAGAAAAATATAAGATAACAACAAAAAGGAGGAAAGCAGACATATTTCTGGCAGGTGCATTCAGAAAACAGCATTCAGTTATAAACTCATGGTTTACAGAGCCAAGAAACATAATGCAGCCCAGCCTCTAGATAACTTTTGCCACAGATCTTTTCTAACAATTTCCTCTTTGACATAATAAAAAAGCAAAATCATTTTTCTAAATGTCCTATGGCTACATCAATGTGCCACTGCAGTGCTGTCTCATCCACTCCCAGGTGTAATGAGAAATAGATAAATATCCTTGGAACACACTGCTGCAACCTTTCTAAAGACTGCCTGCAGAACAGGTACACTGTGCTCTGCAGTGCACTCAGCCTTTCTTGTAGGGGTCCTTTCTGATACAGCATTTACCCTTAGTCTTATAGAAATCTATAACAAAACCACCAATAATTTCAAATTATGATTCGATTATCATGTTCCCCTATCACCCTTGTGATTTTCCACATGCTTGGATAATTGTCAAGCAATTCTCATCAGAAACTGGAAATCTAGGACTCCTAAGGAATCGATCCCCAAATAACATCTTTACTGGTTCCTGCTTAACCACATCCTGTCAAGATGTCATCTCAAGATTGCATGATCAGTCTGAGACAGCTCAGTGTGATATAACATTGCATGAAATTCTGCCAGGAAGGGCTCAGGATCACTGAAGGATTGAGAAATAGCAGAGTCACTGGTGAGTTATGCAGCAACTCCTCCTACCAACAAGACCAAGTAAATTGAACATATCCTGTAAACATCAAATGCATTACAGGAAAAACTGCATAGAAATGCTTTACAACATCATGTAAGCTGTCTTTTTTTCAGTTTTTAGCCCCTAAAGGCGGTCTATTTTAACCAAATCTCAAGATGTTCTGTTTTCCAAATGAAAGGAAAAATAATTGTTCTCCAACTACTAGTATGCTGAAATATGTCAGGTACAGAAACAAGCATGTAAGCTTGAAATCTGGGGGTGATTCATCCCAAGGAACAAAAACCCCCACTTTTCCAGCCTTGGTTGTCTCAAGATGAAGCTTTATGGCATTACACAGGGATACTGAAGTAGAATAGTTTCAAGATGAACACTGCACAATGATTGTTCTAAGATGATTTTAACATACATTTTTAATGGTCATGCATTTAGCTGTGTTTTACCTTGCTCTTACTGGCAGTTATCTGCAATTAGTTTGGCATTTGGAACAGACAAAATTCTATGGAAAAAGACATCTCAACTGCAACTAGCTACTGTAGATATGAAGACTGCTAGCTGCATTTTATGATGCATCTAATTAAAAAGAGTTTTATTTCCTATAACTCTGCATCCTGTTCTACCACAACCTCCCCGGGCTATTAGAAGCAGTTGCCCTTAGATAAAGAGGGGGTTTTTTGCTTTACTTTTTTAAGTGATAACATTTGCTTATTGTTTCTGTCACAGTGTTAACTGCTTCACCAGTGACTGTGTAAGCAGAAGCATGTGGCTGAGCAGCACTACCAGCTTTGTGGCATGCAGTGGCATGTGCTATGTTCGGCTGCATTGTCTTTGAGAACTTTTGAGATCTTTGGGACAGGGACTTCTTTGCGGAGTGCTTTGCAATCAAAAGAGAGCCTTGAGCTAGGCTGAGATGC
Source organism: Toxostoma redivivum (assembly GCA_013397375.1). Classification (NCBI taxonomy): domain Eukaryota; kingdom Metazoa; phylum Chordata; class Aves; order Passeriformes; family Mimidae; genus Toxostoma; species Toxostoma redivivum. Next base: position 160,900 of record VXBI01010271.1, read on the forward strand.
ACCTCAAGCTGCTGCATTGCTGACAAGTACAGTGAAAGGAGAGTGACTTTCAGTTTGGGAGTGAAGAGGGCAGGAATTTGCAATCCCTTGCAAGAGAGGGTTGCATCCTTTTGACATTCCCAAATTCTTTATCTCCTCTTGACAGCTGTGTTTTCAAGATACCTTATTGTCTCAGATATCAAGTGTTTTTGCTACACTTTCCACCTGCACTTCTGCAGCAGATACAGGGATCCTAACTTCTATCACCCATTTTCACGTGTATCTTTGTTATAGCCTAAGCAATTTGCGTGATTGTATTTTTTGTACTCCAACATGTTCAGCTTTTTCCTTTTCTCCTCAGCCTGGACCACTTCCAAGATGTTCCATATAGTCTGATGAAGAACACCATGTGCTGCAGCACAGACAGACTTTCAGTAGTGTCTCACAAAACACAACTACACACAGTGCTTTGAACAAAAAGGATCTATGGAATCCACATGCAACTAATGTATCAGCAACAGAACACTGTTTTCAGAACATTCAATCCAGAAGGCATGTTAGTTATTTTCATGGGGATAACAGGAAGTATATAATTTAAAATTATGCCCAATTTATGTTACTTCTATTCTCTTTCACACTTTCATATCTGAATGAAAAAGTAGACACTTTACCCATGACACTGTCACTAACTTTCCCACCCTTTAGAGCTGCCTCAGCACTACATCACCCACAGACAAAAAAAAATAACTGAAGGGTTGCTCTGTTTTCAGTGAACCTTGCAGGACCTTTAACACCTTCAAATGTGAGCTAACATTTTTTACTTTTGCAATCTCCTGTGTCTTATCATGAAAGAAAGGCTAGCCAAACCTCTGTACTGCGGCCTACTGCTCACCTGCTGATGAATTAATTTGGAAAATATTACTCGAATCTCTTCTTTCCTTCAACTATGATTTTGGTAACCTGAATTATTAAGAGTAATCTTTATATTCATACAGAGTTTATATAAGAGGAGAGTATGTAGGAAGATGCCTTCAGATAAAAACTTTCAGAGATTAATGTTCTGCCTTATATTTTTACAGTTCTTTTTTTAGTGAAGCCTCTCACAGACCAAACAGAAAACATTCTTCTCCAGCCTGCTTATAGCTTTCTTTTCAGCTTGAGTCACAACCATGGGAGCAAAAGCAACTAGGATTTTGTTGTGACTAGGTGTGACCTGGTCCTGCTTGGGAGAAGCATTTAGACTAATTTTAAATGTTTTGCTTTGATTGCAGCCTCTCAAAAGACACTGTTGTGACCAGATCCCTTAAATTTGCCAATGTTTAAGTGCATCACACTGTTTTTCCTGGTCCTTGTCTAGCAACAGCTCAACTGTGACAGATGTTGCTGCAGGCAAGGTCTGTGAGCATTCTGAACCAAGTGCCAAGTCCTGCTCCTTTCAAATGAGAAGTATTTTCCTCACAGCTTTTATTTTAGCATTTGTCCAAACAAGATTTTCTTTTAGCTAATGTTTGCTGGCTTGCTTAGCTTAATGACATTTCTAATTTCCTCAGTTTAATTTCATATTCTCTATACTTTTTACTACACTTCTCTCTATGTAGAACAATTTTCTTAAACAAACTGGGCACTGGTCCATCCAATACGGTAACTAACAGTGGCTAGCACCAAAGCTGCAGTAAGAGAGCAAAACATTCCCACCTGTACAAACCCATTCAAAAAGGAAATTCTTCCTTGTTCCTTGTAGCCAGAAGTTGTTTTATACTTTGATGAACAAGACTTCTTTTCTTATTCTGTCTCAAAAATTGCCAGATCTCATCATCATACTCTTTTTCTTGTGTGGCACTGTGCTCAACCTTCTAGGGCCCATGAGCAACCTACTGAAATATTTTTGATACTTTTTGTAAAAATCTTAGTGATTTCAGAGTCACACAACATGTCCTTCCTCCCTGGGACCCAAAAGACACCCAGACTCTGGAAATAGGTCATGACAGGGATCCCATTGCTCCAGGGTGGTGTGGAACTGACATGAGCTGGGCTTGCCCAGATGTGTGGCTGTATCTGGAAGTGACTCACCAAGGCTGACTGTGTCAAGCCCCCACTTTCTCCCGCCACACAATGTTCTGCCACTGCACACTGGGTCACAAGCTTTATCAAAAAGTTATCTTAAATTTAGTTTGACAGAACTCTTCTCAGGAATATTTGCTGAATGTACTGAGTTACTTGCATGGGATATTCAAAAGCATTCAGTAGGCTTGGGAGCACAAAACCTCTTGTTGCTCAATAGTATGGCTTTTTTGCCTTCTGCCAGCTACCGTCATACTACATTCTTCCTCTTACCTCAGTAGCTACTAAGGATGTAAAGCCTATTAATAGTGATTTTTAAAGTTTTTTGACCATAAATATTAATTGCAACATACCACTTGATTCAGTGACTCTCACCAATTTACAGCTCAACATGCTAAAGCCCCTAGAGCTGACCATAATACAAATCAAGTAGGTGCTCCTTTGAGAACCTGACACTTTTACTGCCTTGATTTCAGCTAAGGGGTTGAGAGAGGACACAGGGAGAAAGACTGCCAGGGACAGCAAAAACAGAATGTGGCACTGTTCCAAACCAGGATATGGATATCACACACTCCTTGGAAACAGACATTCCAATTATTACCACAGCCCTATAGCCACAGTCCTTGCCCAAGGTGAAGAAAATGGACGTGAAGGAGAGCAAGTGCAATCATCCCCATGCCTCCAGGAAACCAGAGGATCAGAAGCTTTCCCATCAGAAACCACACACAAAAAGACAGCAGGTCTCACAGCAGGCAAGAGCTGTGTGATCCCAAACATCATCAAATGACATCATAAACTCCTCATGGAATTTAAGCTAACAAGGCTGCTAAAGCTGAGGGGTGAGTAAGCACTGCCTGACTGCACTGAAATAAGGAGCTCAGCTGGATGGTTCCTGGAGGCCACATCTGCAAAAGAGGAATAATTGTCCTTGTATAATAGTTCCTAAAAAGATTGGTCTTTCAGATAAATGAAATTAAGAGGACTAATACATGGGATAATGTCAGGATTTAAAGCACCATGCTTATGCTTGGTGCAACCAATTTCAAAGGCATGTAATGACACGAGTGTTTCATTATAGTTATGTGTATTAGTGACAGCTGGAATTAAGGTCACCTAAGTATTCTCATTCCTACTCCTGCTTTCAATTATCTATAATTAGCTTCCTAAAACTTTCACACTGCTATTAAAATTTTGTCCACTTAGGGGGTGGATTTTCCAACTTTTGGAGAGAAAATCAGGTTTGGTGAGAAAAGCATCTCAATATCCAGAGGAGGACTTTGTGGTTAGGGTTTTCTTCTTCCCAAAATAACACACTTTCCCCCGGAAAATTACTATGTGAATTCTGGAGCTTTTTTAAACAATACTTAGAGGTAAGGAGCTGAAATACAAGAGTAAATACCTCTTTGGAAAATAACAGTTTTGTGAAATCTAATAATGTATTCAGCTTACAAGTGCCCAAATACCACCAACAAGACAACTTGAATATTGAATTTGGATTCTCCCTTTGGACAATACCAGGATCTAAGCTGACACTCTCTTGACCAGCCAGATTTTGATCACTGGTTTGCATCTTGAATCACTTCATTGATATAATTACTTGCAAACAATGCAGTAATTCTGGATTGTGAGTCTATAATTAAGATAAGGTTCTACCCTTAATCACACACACTATCAATAGCTGTGCTTTACTTCATTTTTCATTCCTTTTTCCGTCTCAGGTTCACATCCATTCTCGTTGTGCACATTTTAGAGCTTTTCATGATGCACACTGGATCAGTATTAGAGTTACTTGTTCATTGGGGTGAGGTGTCTTATGATTTTTCTGGATTTGTACATGCATATTACAACTTCTGCTTTGAGGAACCAAGAAAAAAATGAAAAATCAACTTGCATGCCTATTACTTGAGAAAATTGTATTGCATTAGTAAGTCAAAGAATGAAACAAGTTGAAGGATCACTGAATTTACATGGGAAAAAAGTTGGATATTAGGCACATTTTTGATAACTAATGATTTCATCCTGAAAATTCATGAAATTTAGGTAGAGATCTCTGAAAGTTTGAGCTCTCAGAGGTGATGAAAAGCACTAAACCACAGCTTCACGTGCCACACTTCATCAACTCACATCAGCATTTAAAAGTGTTTCATATTTTCTTCAATGTTTAGTTTCCTGTGCTCCTTCTTCCTGTGCTAGTTTTTCCTCTTTCCATGTGATCCATGGAAAGAGGAAAAACTGGAAACAAAATTAAAAAGCAAGAAAACATGCCAGTTTTTAAATCTATGCAATATATACACGTGCCGTTGGTCTTTTTCTTCTTTTAATTTCAATAGGAACTTCTAAAAACAGCATCACAAGTGAGATGCAGGTGTTTTCTATGAGTTATTTTCTCTCTCAGAGTACAGCATTTCACCTATCTCTTTAGGGCCACACCTCTATATCTACATAATGACAATCAAGTGTGCTGTCAACCTCTAATTCCAGAGCTAAATAAACATTCTTCCAGGCTGTCACCTTGGCCACTGATTCCTTGCTGTTTCCCTCTTGGCTGAATTACCTTGGAAAATCCTTTCTGCTTTGTTTCTAGCCCCAGCCACCTGTAGAGGGCACCCCAATTGTACCACGCTAGTCCAAGGGCAATGTTTACTATTTGTGAGAATCATTCCCTTAAGATTAAGCTTATAAAGTGGAAGTTATCAAATCCTGTAAATTTATTTTGGTATTTTGCTTCTCAAAATATTCCTTAAATAACTTTTTTTTACATAGATAAAAGATTTTTTCCCCGATTTTACAATACCGTTTTTCAGGGGGAAAAAAAGGAGACTATTATTTTAAAAGTCTCTTAAAAACTAAATTTAAAAAGCTTAATTATTCTGTTTTTTGTACTATAGATACATTTTAAAATAAAATTTACTTTAGTGATGAACATGAAAATCTTTCAATAAAAGTTCTGCTCTTTTCAACTCATATTGGTACTATATAATTACTTGAGGGAGCACATATAAAGCCTAGGAATGCTTGAGTTTAAATAGAGACTTAGGTTTTAGTTTTTGGGATCGTTATCTGTAAACACTACCAAATTTGTTTTGAAATTTATTACAGCCAGAACATTCTTACTCAGTTTGGTCTGGGTGCTGCAGGACTCTGAAACGTCCTTGGAAAGATCTGGCTGCTGCAGATACCATAATTTCTGATTTGCCTAATTTATATTGAATTTTTTTTTGTTTTAAGGGCTAAGAGGGGAAAATAGGTGCAGGTTTTGCACCCACAGCAAATGAAGCTACATGATAGTTGTAGATACCTCTACTTTTCCATTTGCTGTAAAAATAAGAGTCATGTTAGACTCCCTTGAACTTCAGCATGCTCCCTTTTCTTGGGGCATGTTTACTTATCTCTTAAAATGATCCTCACAATCTGGTTGCTCAGAAGAAATATTCTTTAGGAGTGTTTAAAAAACCTGCTACCCTGGGGATCTGCTCCTACTGAATTAACCTCCCGACCCAAGGATTGTAAGGCATTGATGGAGCAAGCCACAGACTTCTGAGCTTTATCTAAACACCCACATGGAAGGTGTGACAAACACACCTCATGCACAGTTTCACCTGCCTTTGCAGCTATGTGCTCTGAAGGGATTTGTATTTCACCACCCTCTCTCTCAAATACACACACTTCTCCCCAGGAAGACTTGAGTCATGTGTGACCCTAAAAGGCCAAGTGCCGTAAAACAGCAGCCTCATCTGTTCACACACTGGCGTTCTTGATGTTTTCAGATAGGCTTCCTTGAAGTTCAGCTGAGATGGAAACCCTAATCAGAGCTTTGACTGACCCTTTGGCCCTGCAGAAGTGACAGTAATCCGTTCACAAGTTACAGGATACAAGATATTTCCTGATATTGGGATGATGCAAGCTTATCCCTGGGTATAAAGCAGAAAGCCTTTCAGTTACAAGCATCCTGTTGAAGGCTAACCCTTCCACCAAATAGCGTTATCAGGTGTCAGAGCTGGGGGGGAGGGAAGGAGGTGTAAGACACCTGGTTGCTCCTCTGTTTCTTCTCCACTCAATCCATAGTGAGAGATGTGGCTTAATAATCTGTAAAATCATCATCTGCCAAAGGAGAAAACTGCCTCCTTCCTCACCAGTTCCAGTACAGGGACTCAGCAGTGAGCCCTTCAGCCTACCGAGAATAGGCACCATTATCAAAACTGTTGTGCAGCATTTTCCTGTAGAATTAACAGAATTACTAGGTTGGAAGAGACCTTTAAGATCATCTTAAGTGCTTCGGCAATATCCAGTAAAGACATTAAATTAAACCCACACTAATCCAGCTCTATCAGACAGGACAAACTTCAAGAGCTGTATTAATTAAAAACTTTCCCCCAAAGCCTGTACTTAAGGACATAGAAGATTCTCCCATCACTTGAATTAGCTGAAGCAAGACGTCTGTTTCTAAAAGAGATGTCCTGACACACAATGCTGAGTTCTGAGCTGAAAATTACTTGATGAAATTCCATTAATTCAACAGAAATACTTGGATAGGCAGTAGTTTTCTAGGGGAAGTGTCAAGGTGTTGTTTTAATATAATCCCCAAGCCCTCTGCCCAGATCCAGTCAGTCAGTTCTATGCTGGTTTCGGTGGTGGAAGGACAAGGAGGTAACCCAGGTGCCTTCTGGACAAAAGGGGAAACCTATGTCAGTCCATTCCATAGCTCAAGGCACTCCAGGAGGGAAAACTGACCCCTCAACTCTTCCCCAGCCACCCAACCATCCAAGGAGGGAGCAATGCTACCCTCATACCTGAGGAATGTCCATCCACCCAGCTCACAGCCAGGCTTACCAGCACATGGGAGCAGGAGTGAGTAGGGAATGACAGGACAAAGTCCCAGAAGCTGGGAAAGGGGACAGTGTCCAACACAAGATTCCACAGAGACACATGGATTCATTCGAACAAGAAGCAGCCACACAGCAGGGCTGGGAACAGCTCTGGCCAGAGAAGGAGACAGGGAGATAAGTGCCTGAGAAAGGAGAAGCATTGCATAGGGTCTCCTCGAAGAGGGGAAAGCCCACCACTTCTAGGAGGAAGTATCAGAAATTTATTGTAATGGCAATAAAGAGCCAACAGGTACATTTTACAAACCCCTGGTGGGCAGGTAAAGGCTGATGTCTGTTTCTATTGAGCAACCAGCCATGTACTGAAGAGGTCACCTGCTGTGGCTGCTTGATATCCACTTCACTCTCACAGCTAGAAATTTGCCAGCCTTCAGCTGAGACAACTTCCAATGAGATTGAGATATTCATTTCAAACTCTCCTGACTGCAAATCCCCTTCCATTGGGGGTCAAAGATGACTTTCTACACAACACATAGCACCCTTCCACCCTTCTTCCCACACACAGGGCAGACACTGCAGCTACCCAGAGTAGGCAACTGGGATCATCCCAGTCACCCAGGTCTATCTGATTGTCACAATTCCCTCCATTCTTTGGCATGCCAGAGAGGCTGAAGAAACAAAGCTTAAAGCTGAGCCTTGGAAGTCTCTCCCAGGATACTGTTAGTAAGAGGGTAGTTAGCATCTCCAAGACACTCTTAGGAAATCCAAAATAATTAATACATTTTGTGGGAGAAGAAAAAGAAATCCAAGTCTGGTGAAGGAGTTGGAGAAAAACAGTGGGTAAAAGTTGTGCAGATGGGCCACACAATAAGTGAACCCACTATAAAATAGAGGCTCTTGGAGAAGGAGCAGTAAGGCTGTAACTGTACCCTTTTTATCCAGTGTAAAAGGGGACAGTCTGGCACAGAGCATTTTATCCTGGCAAGGAAAGAGGGACTGGTCCAACTAGGAAAAGTGAGGAGGCTCTGGTGAGCTGGAATCTCTTTCCCTAGTGGCATTCAGTCAAGTCTGATTTTTCAAGAGAGCACGAAGGGAACACTCACATACACTTACAAGAAGCCAGTCAAGGAGCAAAGACCTTTCATCATCTGTTCCTCAGGTCCCCCAGCTCCGCCCCAAAAGACATTTTCCAGACTTTCCAGTCAGCCCTGAGATGTTGACTGGTGCACCAGCTTCATCAGCTCTCTGGCATGATCTGGCTGCATTCCCTCCCACCTTCAATGAGATAAGAGTCAGGAATGTTGTTCACACAATGGGTGTTACTATTCAAATCTGAAAACCAAAGCAAACATGAGGCATTTGCTGCAGGTCCCAAGGAAGTCACAATATGACTTCCATATGGAAACAAAAACATTTTTCCTGGTGAAACACCAGCTCTGAAAACAGCTCCTTTCTGGGTCTTTCTGGAGACAAATATAGGAGGGCTTCATCAGGAAGGAGTCAGAGAAAGGAACACTTGGCAGGGAGTTGCATTAACTCAGGTAATTTGAATGCTTCTGTTTATCTGAGATGATTCACTTCTGTTCACTTTGCACCAAGTGTTGAGAAAGACATTGCATTTATCTGCATTGACTCACTGTTTCACAACATGAGCTTAAGGTATCGTTACTACTATGACAATAGGGAGGCTTGGACATCCAAACCCTGACACCAGCCAGGGAAAGACTGCAAAGGGTTTTGGTAAATCCAGACAAATTAGAAAATTTGATAAAGAACTCAACTCTCTCCTCCTCTTATCATAGAGTGTTGTGAAGATGCTGAGAATAAAAATGCAAATGTTTTGAGACAGCTATCTGTTAAGATACCAAGAGGATATGTGTATCAGGAAAGATTGCTTTGATTTTTATCACCACAAGATGAGTTTTCCTGTTATAAAATCAGACTTACAAGGAACACGCTGTTTCATTACTGTATGGAGCTGCTTTCAAAAAGGTTATGGACAATTCTCAATCTCATACATCCTTGTTAAATGGAACACCTGGAACTAAAACCACTAAAAGTCAACTTATGGTAGGTACCATTTATGTAAGCAAAGTATTCATAAAATTTGAGAGAGGAACATAGAATTTAATGGCTGAATTAAGGACAACTGTGAAGAAAAGTTACAGGAATGAAGGAAAGACAACACAGTTCTGTGTATGTTTGTTATGGTGTTACTTATCAGGTACAATTAACATGCCCTGATATAATGGTTCTCACTGCTCAACCTGCAGTGGTATTTACTGTCACTACTGTCAGAACTGCTCAACACCCAAAGGGGAAATGGGGTTTCTAAGGCATTGGCTTCTATTCAAGTATCTAAATTGATAGCCACATTCAGAGGAAATCTGACTGCATTGGACACTGCCTGAAAAAACTCCTTAGCTAAAATAAGTGTTTCCTTGCCAAAGGAGGCAAATGTTTTTTTTAAAAAAATGAAGGAACAGAGTGGGAGGAAGGGATACAACTGTACTCAGTGGAGTGCTATTCCTCAGACTCTTCTCAGCCCTTGCCTTCCTTCCCCCTCAGCAACACACAGTGTCTTCTTGGTCAGGGAGAACATTCTCCCTCCAAGGTCCTATATCACAAGGTGAAAAGCCTGCAATTACTAGGTAATAGTTGTAAATTGGTAGCACCTAAGCAAATGCAGCTCATGTAAGACTCTGTACATACAGATGTGCACCAGAAGCACATCCTGGGTCCCAGTAGACAAAGAGGGCAGAAAGAGAATGGACACATACAGAGAAGAGGACAGTTTGGCTAAGATCATTGAAGCCCTCAGCAGTGGAGCTGTGAAGAAATGCTAGCACTGCCAAGTCCCCGCACAGCACCCTATTTCTTCAGAGCAATGTCCAGTACAGCTCCTATTTTGTTGTGGACAAGTGACATTGCCCTAAATTAAATTATAGTGGGGAGCAAAGCATTGTCCTGTTAACTGAGTATCTGTGCATGGTTGCCAAACAGGAGGTAAGAGATATGCATCGGATTCTGATGAATGAAACACAAAAAGATACAAGCACAATCACATGCTTATTGTTGTATAGAGATGAACTCTGTAATTAGCATCTCTGGGGTAGTGTCTCAAAGAGAAAACAAGAAAGGAAATTGCAATGTGTCTATTTATTTCCATAGCTACTGTATGACTGAGAGCCACTCAGCAACCTCTGCTATTTGTAGAAGGGTTTCCCAACAAAACATACCAAAGGTGCAGGAAAAGGGCTTGTATGTTGTTTTCTCAACACACAGTAACAGCCCAACAGGTAGAGCTCCCCACCCTGTAAAGGAGAGGGTGTAAAAGAATGCTATCCTTAGAGACAATGAGACAGAAATCACAAAGCCAGGATCAGGGCATGGAAAGAGAACACACACAAATGATGAGATTATCTCATCTGATTAGAGCCTTCTGCTAAAAACACCAAGGTTGTGGGTTCAATCACTGTATGGGCATTTAACTTAAGAGCTGGAGTTGATGGTCCGTGTGAGACCCTTTCAGCTGAGAGTATTCTGTGATTCTATGATCAGTGATATAGGAGGAAGCTGAGATTATTTTAAATATCTACTTCACCACTGCATAAGTGACAGGCTAGAAGATGCTGAATGGCAAGCGCCTGGTCTGCCAGGTATGATCATGCCTCTCCTGCTATCCATTATGCAGGTCCTCCCACCAGGGGACTGAGGGTAGACCAGACCCTGTGGTCTTTGAGTGTGCTGTTCACATTAATGACTCTTGTATTATCACACAGTCCTTAATGGAAAGGCACAATGATCCAAACTTACCAGTCTCTCAACCCTCTCGCTCAGGTCTCTAAACCTTCCTGAGGACTGTCTGGAAAATTCGTTATTGTACCGGATGTTGGTGATTTTTACATTGGCACTGTAATAGAACAGCTTCTGATCTGTAAAGGAAAGAAGAAGAACAGGCAATACTCAAAGTACCAAGATGAATGAACTTTAGAGAAACACTGGGTGCTGACTGGTATCCTGACATTGAGGGAGTGGATGAGCCTTCACCTGTATCCTACCCATTCAAATACAGTTTCCAAGAGCTAGAGCAAGCACTCAATCCCATTAGGTGATCTAATTCAAGTTTTCCCAGCAGTTACACTTCTGGTCAACCAACAGCACTTGGGGCTCACACAAAATCACAAGCTGCACACTGCTGCTTAATTACCTTCCTTACTGACCGTCCACTCAACACCAAGCCTTGGCAGAAAGCTGCTAGTGATTAGGGAAAGGGAACAGAGAAACACCCCAGAAACACCCGCAGAAGGCTCTTTTTGCCACTCATGTAAGGGAGACCAGACACGTGAAACAAGTGAAAGTAAATGAAAATCAACAGAAACCACAGGCCTAAATCACTCTGCGCAGCAGATGTTCCTAGGAGATCTGCAAAGATGCTAAATGAGGAAGGAAAGAGAGCTCTAGAGAAGCCAATGTTTTTTCCCCAAATAAGCTTTAGACAGATTGGTGAAAACTTCCAGCATCATCTGGCACAACAGGCCAGATGAAATTCACTAAGCATAGGAACAGTGCATACATTATGCATAACTTACCATATGCCAGAAAATAAACTAGGAGACCAATGGTGATAGCTGCTGCCAATGCTGTTCCAATAATGATTACAGCGATTTTCCAGGGCTCAAGATGTCTTATTTTGATGGCTGACTGATGAATTCTGGGGAAAAATAAGAACAAAAGGAGATTACTAAGGGATATTTTCTTTTTAAGGCTTCCATCTCTCTCCCAAAAAATTAGGCTAAAGTTTTCCCCCTCAACATTAGTTGATTCTTCCCAGCAATATTAATTGACTTCTCACCCAACACCCTTGAAAATGAAACCATGACACAGGACTGTTCTGAAATATGTGTTGGGATGTGCCAGAAGTCAAAGAACACAGACAAGTTTGAGGGTTCTAGGTATTATTAAGGCGAAATCAAATAGGAGTCCCACTAAGATTATTATGTGACTCCAGACTAGAAATTTGCAAGAATAAAACTTATTTTTCAGCTAAGTGAACTTTCACAAAGTAATGTATACAGCTTTCAATTAGTTAAGCAAATCAGTTATCAGACACACTGGCACCTTTGCTTCGAAAACTGCTTTGTGCAGTAAAATTGGTAAAAAGCACCCCATGTACTAGATATAATACATATCTATACATTATTTCAGCTCCTCAGTCAATTTCAGCCTTCAAAACAGAGCTGAACACAAAAGAGAAAGATATTTCAGAGGGCCAGCCTGTGTTTCATGTCTTACTCAGACTGAATCGAAACACAAAGGCAAGTACTGCTTTAAGCAGTATTTGCTGAAGTGATAGAATGATAGGGAAGGGCAAGGACAGGAAGTAGGAACCTCACCAGATGCTTCTCTCTGCTGTGCTCTTAAATACATGGGTACTAATTCAAATTAAGTCATGGAAAGCCAATAGATAGTCAGTATTATTAAAAAAACTCCCTGAAAAAAAAGTTGGTTACAGCAAATTCTGTCTTTGTCCACAAGCTCAAAGACTCCTTAAGAACCTTAAAGGTATTTTTCTATTACATTATCAGCCATTACAAAACACAGAACAAGAAGTCACTATTTTTGGTAAAGAGTTATTCATTCTATTTCAGACACCTCACTCAGGCAGACATGCACACCTACAGGTTAAGGTACAGCGTACCTGAGAAAAGCAGGCTGCAAGAATCCTCTTCCAAGAGTGTGAGGTGCCTCAGTGAGTTCTCACATACAAAGTACACACAACTCACTCCCAGAACACACACCACATGAGCCAGGAGTTTAAATACATTCAAATAAGCTGAAATGATTGCAAGTGACCCCTGTAGCTGTGTGCAGGAAAGGGACAGCATGCAACTGTGTATGGCTCATGAATACCAAAGTGGATCATAATATTTCATTCTAATTCCACTGTGATGCCTTACAATTACAATCTTATTACTTTGGCTTGGAAAACAACCGACTCAGGCCAAATATCATGATATGTGATTGAATGAAAATGGGAGTAATAATTTGTCACTTGGATCTGTTCTGACTTGTTCTGCATGTCCTATTTGGTGTTTCCTTCCCTCCTGCTATCCTGTAAAACAGCCATTGACCTCTCATCAAGTTTGTGTCAAAACTCATATGTGACTCCATAGCAAAAAACCCCACCCCCAAAATGCCAGAAAAAAACCCAAACAAACAAACAATCAAAAAGACCCCCAAAAAACAAAGACTGAAATTAAATTGTCCTGTTAACAGTTCAGAGATGAGCGCCTCCAAAACTATTTCTGATACTATTGTATGAAAAATTGCCTTAAAACTTCAACTGAAGGAATGAAAAATATGGAAGTATAAATAGTGAGGACTCTACCTCACTAAAAAGAATATCTCAAAGTTGCAGCTTTTAAGTGAAATCATAAAGTCAGCGGTGAGTTCAACGTGCATTTGTTGATTTATGGTTTGTTGGGGTTTTTTCCCAATAAAACAAACACAAAAAGGCATTTAATTTAAGGCAACCTACTCTTGTCTTCTTGTAGATACTCTCATTAAAAAAGCAGTTGTCTTGATTAGGCTGCATAGAAGGAAAACACTCGGAAGGTCTTTCAGCTATAATGATCCTGACATAACCTCAAACCAAAATGGTGGGTTGGAGAAGCCCATTTGAAAGGCTGAATGCCACCTCTGCACCACAGTAGGTGAGCCTTAAGAAATTACTGCCTATCATATCAGTGAAAAAGCAGTTTCAGCCCAGAAGTAACATGGCTGAGACACAGTTAAATAGAGTACTATAAATTTGAAACTTTTTCAGCCTTGTATAACATTGTATACAGTGTAAAATTTTTTGTAACTCTCATTCTTTATTTCTTCTATTTCAAGTTCCATGTTATCATTAACAAACAGAAGCTCCAGTCCACAACAGTTACTGACACGTATAATTCTACTCACACACGACTTTCACCTGACTCATGAAACCTGTTTGAGAATATCATTTGAAAGAGGTGCAGAGGGGTCTCACACCAGCTTCTAAACTGAATTTCCTCAAACAAGAAGCTATTTGACAAATTAATCTTAGAAAGTCACTTAACAGGGGAATGAGATGCTGCTTGGGACTTGGATGTCTTTTTTCTTGATTTATCTTAAACGTTCACCCTTCCTTTTATATATAAACAAGAAACAGCTGGAAAATTTTATCCTCACTCCTAATCTCTTTTAAAAATGAAAATTGGTTTTCAAAACAAAAGGTATTTTTGAGCAAAATATCCTTGATTAGGCTGCACCATCTGGATAAACATCTTGAATAGACGTGCTGCAGACTAAGAGGATTTCTAATCCAGGTTTTCAAAGATATCTGTGAGACAAACCCACAAGCATTACAGAACTGATTTTTTTCTATTCCCATTAACTTTGAACTTTATTACTGTTTTGCTGTACCTTCTAAAGTTCATTCTTCAAAAATTAATTATTTTATCTGACATGTCCCACTGTGTAAACTTGAACAGTACTCACAGGAATTCAGTATACACAAGAGAAATAACTATGCCAGATCTGAAACAACTGAGATCCACGTGATGACCTGTCAGGGCTTGAACACTCTGGAGAGAGCTGATAAAAGTTCAACGCTGTGAATTTATTTTTCTCAGACCAAGAGTCAAGCAGTCTTTGCTTACTCCATGGAAGCTATGTGCTCAAAGCAAGGGAACAGGGACTGAAGCCTAGAAATGCATTTTAAGATTAAAAACACTCCAGCTGGGAAGGTCACTGAAGTCCTCCAGAGTAGAAGTGGAAATTTTATGCCTGAACCAAATACCTGAAGATGAAAACTCCCCACTGACCTCAGAGGGCTTTCTGACAAGGTCCCTTCTGCTTGCAACTTAAGCGGCCCTTCCCTCTTCCCCAGAAACTCTGCTCTTTCCCAGAGAACCATGCCTGTGCAGTAATCTTACACACACTGCAAACAAGGACTGGATTTCATCTCTTGATAGATGACTGTTACATCTCGGATTAAGATTTTTTCAATGAGGAAGAGGAGTGAAATTCTTGCTGGCAAAGAGAAACAACAAAAACTGACATAGAATTGTTTACACTGACATAACGATTTTACTTCTTTGTCCTCTCTTGGTTTCCTAGTAATTTCCAACATTGTCTCAGCTTTTTCAACTGACATTCAGCTAACATTTTCCCAGAAATACCCACTGAGACCTTTCCTGAACAGTGGTATGTGATTTGGAGCTCTGCATTCCACACTTGGGTTCCTTCACATCATACACAAAGAAGCCTTTCAGGAACCTTTTCCTCAACAAGGAGCTCACACCAATGAATACAGAGCCAGAGGGGTCCGTCCCACTATGCATTTTAGAAGGCATAAGAGGGACCCAGTTAATTATGTCCGACTATTAGATATAAGAGATGAGCATCAAAAGAAAAATGTTAGTTCCAAAGGAAAATTTAAAATATTGCCTAATATCCTAGCTTGGGTTTTTAAGGGTGTTTAATAAACAAATTATGAACATTGCATAAAATAAATTATAAATGCACTTGCCTCACTGCAGCCTGAAACTCTTAGTTTGTAGAAGAAATTAGTGTCTTTTACCTATTGAAATTTAGATTCAATTTTTGCAAAGAAGCAGAATTAAAACTGCCATCCATCTATGAGTCAAACTGTCTGCTTCAGAGGAAAAGTCTCAAAGGTTTTCCTCACCAGGGCTGGAAGCATGCTCAGACACCAGTGAAAGACCTCCATTACCTGCGGTGAGCTTCGTATCAGAGGCAGAGTCCAGCTAAGTCACCGTGCACCAGGAAAGACAGCACAGACTCTGCTTTGGCATGCACCCACTGGCAGTGGCTGCTCAAGAAAGGTGCTGACAGGAGAGACTGATGAAAAGCCAAACCCAAAACAGTCACCTAGAGATGATGTCTTGTGGGCTATTACATGTTCTTTGCTTTTAGTCCTTCCCATAAGAGAGGTATGCTTAGACTGACAAAATTTCTCCACTGTTTTAGGATACATACAGTACCTATCTCTTAAGGTGCTCTGAGAAAAAAATATATAAAAATCACTATAACAGTAGTTGTAATATTACATTACAATGTAATATTACACAACAAATACACAAATAGTAGAACAAGTAGTAGGACAGTGATATGTTTCAGTTTGCTTACTGTAATAAATCTCTTTACTGGCACATGAAAACTATACTTACCATCACTCCCAAGTAGTTCTTCAAGTCTGATACAGCTCTTCTGCTGGTGTGCATCTGTGACAGCTTATGTCAACTCAGAATCTGACCCAAAGCATCTACTTCTTCTGTAGTTTAAAAACTTGTATTTCTGGATAACAATATATATTTCTGTGCTTTATCCTTTATGTCCTGGTTTTGACTGGGATACAGCTAATTTTCTTCTTAGTAGATGGTACTTAGAGCTGTGTTTTAGGCTTAGTGTGAGAATAATGTGGGAAATAGTGATAATTTAGCTGTTGCTCAGTAGTGCTCACTATCAGCCAAGGACTTTTCAGTTTCCTACACTCTGGCAGCAAGTAGATGCAAAAAGAGCTGAGATGGAGCATGGCCAGGACAGCTGACCTGAACTGGCCATGGGGATATTCCACACCATAGAGCATCATGCTCAGTATATAAACGGGGGAAAAGTTGGCTGGAAGGGGCCATTTCCTGCTGAAGCATGGGCTGGGCATTGGTCAGTGGGTGAGCAATTGTACTGCACATCAGTTGTCTTTCTTGGGATTCTTTTTTCCTGCCTCTCTATTATTATTATTATTATTATTATTATTAGACTGCTCTTATCTTAGCCTCTTGGTTTTTACCTTTTTTTTCCCTAAATATCCTCCCCATCCCACTGATATGAGAGGTGGTATGTGTGGGGTGTGAGCGGCTGCATGGCACTTAGCTGCTGTTTGAGGTTAAACCACAATATATAATAAACAGTCACTAGGCTGGATAGATAAACAGTTAAATGCTGTAATCTAGCAATGCATTTTCACTGAAAAGAATGGACAGATTTTTCATGAGAAAAATGCCACTGAAATTAGAGAAAGCTCCCTAAAGGGGTGGTTCAGGTGATACTGAAACCCCAGGCAACTCTCCAGTGGCAGAGAAATTGGATCATTTCAATTCTGTGGAAAATTGTTCAATTCTGTATAAAATCTGTCCCCTGTTATTACCAAATCTGTCCACAGACTACATGAAGCTTTCAGATTGTCTTCTATCAGAAGCATGTCAAACTAAGCCATCCCAAGCTTTGTGTTAGTTTGGCTTCATTCAAAAGGAGGATCTGTATGTAATAAAAAACACAAACATGGAAGGAGTATGTGGAAGCAGAATCCCTTGATTTGCACAGCTTATGCTGGCCCAAAATGCCCAATCATAAAACTGCATACCGTCTAGAAGAAACAGCAGAGGCCAGAAAAGCTGCTGGGATTACACTGGGGCTTTCTCAGGGAATGAAGATGACAAGATTTTAAACCTCAGGAGGAGGTCTTGTCTCATTCTAGTTTTCCTGTCTAAAATGGCCAGAAACTGAGGGAAATCTGAAGGAAACATCAATGGTTCCAATTCCATCTTAGTCAAATCAGGTGTGGTGTGTATCAGAAGCAAAAGCCTTTCACTAGG
Source organism: Toxostoma redivivum (assembly GCA_013397375.1). Lineage (NCBI taxonomy): Eukaryota > Metazoa > Chordata > Aves > Passeriformes > Mimidae > Toxostoma > Toxostoma redivivum. Next base: position 178,409 of record VXBI01010271.1, read on the forward strand.
AATTCAGGATCTGTTCTGAGACAAACTCAGCAGAATAGGTTTCTCTTCAGCACCATGCAGGAACCACATCTGCCTCCTGCAATAATCAAGGTAAACTCCCACTAATGCCAGTGGCACATGAGTGTCCTTGCACCAGAGCTGGTATCTATTTCCTGCTACACCTCAGCAGTCTGTAATTTGCATTAATTTTGCCCACCTACTGCATGACAAATTGGTGCAAGTGGCACTGCATTTCCACCTGCATATTCACTTTTAGACTGCCATATACAACACCAGCTACTATGTACCTCACCCTGCCAGGGCATGAGATCTTCACAAGGAAGCTGCAGATAGGACACTGCACCTGCTTCCCAGAGTGCAGGACACAGCACAACAGCAGGACAAGACCAGCAAGGCTGTCTACTCCACCCAGTTTTCCTCAGCAGGTTTGCTTCCTGAAGGATTTTACAGGGCACACTTAGCTTGAAATGCTTTGAAAAGAGGCATCTTGGAACTGGATAAAGCGAATAGTGAAACTCCACTCTTATAAGGGACTAGGGCAGAGGAAGATGAGCTCAAACAGCAAAGCTTACAGCTGCACACTCAGATCCCCATCCCTGCCCAGCAAAGAACTCTGGACATCTAACAGGCAGCACAGGGGCTTGATTAAGACTAGGCAGTTTCCATGCCTTCCCAAACATATAAATATTTAACTATCCAACACAGATTTCCCCTAATATACTTTAGATTTTATAATAATTTAAACAACCATTTAAACAATTAAATCCTTTCCTAAATAGGAAGCAACCAAACTGTACTCAGAGGTAATTTATCTACCCTCTAGCACACTCATTAAAATTATTTACACCACTGTTGATATCGCAAGGACATGGCAAGTAGATTTACATCTAACTAGAAAAAAAAGGCTTATCAGTTTTGTTAGACAGAGAACTCTCTTTAAGTTTTCCCTGTTTATGTAACAAACACAAACTAGAAACCTCAAGTGATGTGGATTTCTTCCTTACCTGACACTTAGAGTAGCATATCTTTTAAGTTATGGATATTAAACAGGGCAGAATATCTTTGGGTATTGAGCAGAGTACTATTAAGCAGCACAGAACACAAATATGAACTTCATCCTCTCCTGGCAAAGTCAGGACTATTGACTAAAATTATATTGTTTCCACAAAATGAGAACAACACTTCAGTGGACAGGAAGAATAAGTTTTGTCCATCCAGAAACAATGTCTCTATTTCAGCATGCCCTGAAATTATTTTAAAAACCCAGTTTTTAAAAATACTGAAGATGGAAAAAATAAGTAGTGTCTTGCAATCATCTACAGCCATTTGCCTAAAGCAACACAGAAAGATTAATGTTGTAATCTTTAACAATCACACACAAAATTCAACCATCCAGCCTTAGGATATTAAAAAATAATTCAATTTCTTTTGAATTTTGTTCCTGATGTAATACTTTTAAGCTTCATCAAATGCTGAGACAACAACAAAAAACAAACTCATGGGAGACTGAGCATCCCCCTATTGCCACATGAATCCATAATCCAGTGAGTTAAACAGAATTTACAAATTCCGAGTGGTTTCCTGTACATCTAGAACCCAATTTCTGTTCTGACCCAAGAGATATTAGTAGAGTGTTGCAGCTGGAAGACTTGTTTTTGTAAAACTACTCTGAACTTTCCAGTGATGTCTGAAATAATGTTATGGTAAAACAAAATTAAGGATATCCAGCGTCTCTGACTGCATGAAATACTTTATGATGCAAGCCACCTACTCATTACTCCCTAGAAATCATGGCTTCTTTGTTAAAATACAAGGGCTAAAACCAGAATGATGAACACTTACAGGATTCCCCTTATGTAGTCGTGATGACATCACATAGTTAACCAGGATTTTTTGCAGGATTTGGGGGAAATAATATTGCAACTACAGTTGACCAAACCCCAAAATTTTTTCAAAAAGCACATTAGTAGCACTTGATTATGACACAAAAGAGCTTCTTGGTTTCTGCACGGCTGCAATAAATGCCTGCTGCAGGCAGAATAAGATGACCAGAAGGAAGAAAAGTGTCAACCTGACATCTTCCTAAACAAACAGCAAATCATTGTGCTCCTGGCCATGCTAGAGAAGGATTTCCTTCTGCATTTCTCACTTCAGCCATGTTACTCTTTTCATCCAGACCACAACCTCTAAAACCACCCTTTCATCCTGCAATTTCCTGTTCAGCTTTCCCTCTGTTTATCATCCTTTTCAGGATGCACATTTCAAACAGATCCATGATATACTCCCGTCTAAAAGAATGAAAGAGGCACAGATAGAGCATTGAGCATCGAAGATAGGAGAAAAAACCAGATTTCTCCTCTGGATCTATGTCCTTGAAGCCCTAAAGCTTTCCCATAGACAGTACCCTTTACCACCATCACATCTCCAAATTAAACTTGCCAGGTTAAAACATGCCACCTACTTTTGAAGATCCCATGGTAGGTCCCGGTAGGCCTGGTAGCCTTTCTGCCCACCAATGAAGGCTTGACTAAAGTCTGGACTGTGCAGAGAATGGTGCTGGAAAATGCAGGAGTCACATTGACTGGTGTGACGGGAAGAGAAAGCTGTTGAATGAAGATCCTTCATTGAGGCACGGCTGGCGCAACACCCAGCACCCTGTGGGTTATTGCAAAATGAGGGAACGAACTTCAGAATAAAAACAAACAGAGGTAAGCATGGAGTTGATAAGGAGACTGTAACCTTCCGATCAGCTCCGCATCAAAGAGCTCCCCAGGCAGAGATGGAGTGAGCAGATAAACCGGCCCAAGCAAGAAGACTTGTTCTTCACTACAGCGAAACAGGAAGTGCGTGAGATTTCCCTTTTCCAGCACTCTCTTTCTGTCCAGCTTTTATCCGTATGGCAGGCCTTGTCCTGAGTGGCTGCACCTTCTACCACATGCTCACTGTAAAACTCAAAGTGGAGAGGCCCCACACTGTCCGCAATGCTAAGTCACTTGTCTTCTGAGAGAGCCAACATAAAAACAAACATGGACATAAATGGCTTGGTCAGCCAAGCCTAATCTACCTCGGTGCTCACTCATCCACAGCTGTCCTGGACTCCCTTGGCATCAGGGACAGGACAACTATAAGTATCTAGCCTCCTAATTACATGTTAGTCATTTAATGGTTGGCATAACCCCGCCTGTGGAAAATGCTTACTCTGTGAAAAGGGCCACCAATCTCCTTGGAATTCCCTTCTCCCAGCACAAATGTGATTCTTCAGAGCCATTCTGAAAATGGGAAAAATGGAGATTCACCAGTGAGAAAATGTGCATTTACATCAAAAATCAAAAATCACAAACCAAAAAGTAAAATTACAAGAAACCAAATCTGTTTTCTGCTGTTTGATGCAATTGCATTTGTGCCAAAAAGCTTGAAGCATTTGGTTTTCCCATGAAGTCTCAAGATTTCAATCATTTTTGTTGGAACATTCACTATCTTCCAGAAACAGCCTCAGCATAAAGGGAGGGGAGGGAAAAAAAAAAAAAGGAAAATTTGAGGAAAACTTTCCCTAAACATACGAAGTCATTTTCCATCTTTCCCCAAAATTATCCATTCACAGGCATTCCAATGCAATTATAGGAGTGTCTGGGCAGACCATTTTGAGGACAGTGGGAAAAGCTGATCACTGCTGAACAGCATCTGCTGTTTTCTGTAACACTGATTTCTTCATTTGCTTTGATCAAATCAATTGGGTTTTTTGGCTTCTCTGAGCTCCCTGTGGAAAGGGCATTGACACAGTTGCCTGCCTTACCAGAGGCTTTACTGACTGAGTACACAGGTACCTGTTAAGCACTAATATCCTCCCTGGGCTGTAACTTCCATACCCCACCACTCACTCTGTTATTTTCTTTCTCAAAATTAGTAAAACTCACAAAAGATTGTGCGCAAAGGATTCCCTGCTCTGCCCAAAAACACACACATCCCCACAGGAACTCAAGCACTTGATGGAGTGATGGAGATTCATTACAAAACAATTCAATGCAGGAGTCAGGAAAATACCTTAGAATTCCTTGTTGGGTTTTATTCCCCTTTTTTTCCCCCTGGTTTTCTGTTTGTTGGTTTTGTTTTTGTTTTCTTTTTTATGCTGGGAAAAAGTGGCCCTTGAAGTCCTTACCCTGTGAGATGCGGAGAATTCTCCCTGATGTGTGCAGAAGTTCAGTGGCAAACTCTGACCACCTGGATCAGGTAAAAAACGTATTACAGGAGAAGGAGAAGGAGAAGGAGAAGGAGAAGGAGAAGGAGAAGGAGAAGGAGAAGGAGAAGGAGAAGGAGAAGGAGAAGGAGAAGGAGAAGGAGAAAGAGAAGGAGAAGGAGAGGGGGAAGGAGAAGGANGGAGAAGGAGAAGGAGAAGGAGAAGGAGAAGGAGAAGGAGAAGGAGAAGGAGAAGGAGAAGGAGAAGGAGAACCTACAGAAGCAGGTTTTAGCAAATAGCTAGATATTGAGACATCATTTACCTGAAATCTTGAGCCCTGAAACAAGAATGAAAAACATTCATTAGAATTGCAAATGTTCTCAGGAGGAAGTGCCAGAGAAAAGGAATTGGACAACAGATGAATGAACTTCTGGTAACTATCAGATCACATTAGGGACAGACTATTTCTATTGTTACTCCAGAGTAACAATAATGCTAATAACATCATTATAGCAATTCATTCTTTGTTATTTGTTCATTATAACAATAATGAATAACAATGATATTCTTAAAAAATTATTTCATTTTCTTACAATCAATAATATTTGGCAACCTGCCTAATAAAACTTTAAGTTGCTTGCCTTTGTTTGCAAATTAATTAAACATGAAAATGAACTGTCCTACAAAACAGTGTGAAAAAAGGAAATGCACTTGCCTCTTTCAGATGATGCAAAATCAAGTTACACATACCTGTGCCCCAGAAACAATGGTACAGACAGACCAAGAAAAGACAATAATTAACAAATAATTTTCCTCACAATAGATTATCAAGTTATAAATTGCTTGGTATTAGGGTGTCATTCAGTAAGCTGGGCAATTAGTAACCTTTTTTGGTTAATACTAGGGAAGCAGTGTGGAAACTAGTTATCAAAGCGTGGGGTGGAAATCCAAGAATGTGGGTGCACAGGATTTTGTGAATGAAAGTGTAAAAAGGTGTAATGACCATTCTCTCCATTTAACCCTGCAAAGTCAGCCCAGCCGGTCAGACAGACTGCTTGCCTAAGAATGGTAATGACAGACTACCTGGATTTGTGTTTTCATACTTACACAGGGTCACGGGCTCTAGAGACAAAGAACATCTTTGCAGAAGACCACTGGCCAGTCCTGTAGGAATAACATCTTTGGAATTCACAAGCAAAGATGGTTTGCATAACTGTCTACCAGTTACACAAGCCAGGCCATGAATTTCAGACCAAAGACAGCAATCAATCATTACTTTTAAACTGAAAAGTGAGTGGTCCTGTCAGTGATGTTCAACAGAACTGACAGAAACGCTGTTAAACTGCCTGAATGTTAAACAATCTGAATTAATCAGAGCTGCTCTGAGCAGAGAGTTTGACAAGATGACCTCTGTACATCCTTTGCAATCTAAATTATTCTGTGATTCTCTGTGAGCATCTGACAAGATCAAACTGGTACACTGCAAGGAAATCCTTCCCTTTGACAAGTCCACACCTTTTTCCATCTGCACACCAGGACAGCTCAATTATGGCTTCAGGCCTCCCTCTCCTGAAAAACACAAAAACATCTTGCATTTGGCCTTCATAAATCTGCAGAAGCTCTAGATGAGCTCCATTTCATTATACTTTTTAATTTCAGCTACAGACATGCTACACAACTTTACTTTTTTGACCAAAGAAGGTCACCAGTTTATTACCCCATGCTTTTCTATACTACAAGAAATGCCAGCCATGGCTTTTAATAACTGATGGCAGTTTATAACTGATAAGTAGAAAAACAAAAGCAGACAATCCATTAAAAACAGAATTATTCTCCAGAAATATGAAGGCTGGGAGAGAGGCCAGGGCCTTTATCTTGAGCCTTGAAAAGTCACTTAGGACAAGATTTTATTATATGCCCATGCAGCTTTGAGATACTGAATGTGTGGAGACTCTGGGATGCTACAGCAATGGCCTCGAGCTCTGAAGTGTGCTAGATCCTGCCCTGGCTGATTTCCAGACAGTCTCTCTTTTCAGGCCTTTGTAACAGAAACTGCTACACCCGTCTGAGTTGCAGCCAGGGAGGCCAGCCCAGAATACCAGCAACGCCCTTCAAGAACAGAAGTCCCTCAGTGCCAGAATCATTAAAAAAGAATTCATAGCCCGTCACCCTGTTTGAGGCAAAAAGGTGGCAGACGTGTGCCTGTCCTCTGCAGCTGCTCGGACAGAGCTGCTGCCTGGTGCAGTGAAACAGGCCAGCCTGAATTTTCCTCTGTCAGGCTGACAAGCCGCTCTCTACAGTCAGTGCATGAATCCTCCTCTTCCTGTTAAGGCGCACAGCATCTCCAAAGAGACAGGAAATGTTCACATGACTTAGACCAGGCCTATAAAGAAACAGAGCACTTTAAAATACAAATAAATCTTTTACAGGCACAGCTCCAGTGGAACAAAGGAAGAGCAGCATTGTTTCACACATCTGAAGTGCTAGAGAGACTTACTGGGAGCATTTGGACAGAGCTCTGCAGATGGCAGCACATGCAAAAGAAGGCTTTTCCTACATCTCTACATTCTCAGAAAATAGGCAGCTTGGATTTGATCTCACATTATTTTTTAGCAGCTAAGTTGCCTGGTAGAAGCCAAACAGAGTCTGACATGCTTTCTGCTATAGATATTAACCTGTTCCAGTTTACTCTGCAGCAGCATTGCCTACATGGCGTTCTTGTCAGTGGTCACCTGATTTATCATACACTGCATTAGCTTTCAAGGCTTCATAGACCAAATTTGACATAATGAAAATCATGTCTAAGACCTCCATTCTGCAGCTGTTTTGACTCTAGCTGTATTTTCAGCCACGGTTCAGGAGATCAGTCACTCTGATAGAAACATGCAGACTACCAAATGAGGGTCCCACTTGGTTCGCCACCTTCCTGTGAGACCTTCTGTCTGAGCTGTCTCTCCAGTAACTTGCTTTCTACTTAGGTGGCACAGAATGATAGTTTTATCTTCCATGCCCTGCTGCTTCCATTGATTATTCAAAGGCAACAGTGCCAGGCAAGTCTGGGACAACAGCACTATTATGGCATCTAAGGGTCAAACACAAAAAGGACCTTCAGGCTTCTTCAGGCTGGTTAGCAGAGCACTCGACTGTCACAGACACAGCTGAGGGGTGCAGTTCACCTGAGACAGTACCCACCCCTTAGCCATGGCCATGTGCCTTCCCCTGAAGCTGCTAAGGCACCTGGAGAGAACAGAATCACAGAGCAGCTGAGGCAGAAAGGTAACTCTGGAGATCATCTAGCCTAAAATGACTGCTCAAAACAAGCATAGCTGGATGAGAGTGCTGAGGATCATGTCTAATTGTGTTTTGAGTATCTCCAAGGATGGAGACTCCGTAACTTCTCCTGACAACCTTGTTTAAAGTTCAAGTATTCTCACAGTAAAGTTTTTTCTTACGTTTTCATCACACTCTAGCATAGGAGACTATTTCCTAGCACAGTTGCTCCATCTGGTCTGTCCACTGGAGAAGGAATGTTGCCATCAAAAGCTCTCTTTGGTAGGCAACTCATCTGCTGGTCTGGAGAACAGTGCCGGACTGTCTAAGTCACAGCTCCAAAGGCTGCAGGTGATCCCAAGAGCCTGGTGAGGGTCAGAGATGTGTGACCATCGCTGCTTGTTTGTACTGATTTGCAAATAACAATCTGTGGTTAAAACAGTCTCTGGATGCCAGGCTGATGGCAAGTCCTTCCTCAAGTAAGGAACATCCCAGTGGCACAACTGGAAGGTGGAAAGCATAGGCACAGAAGGGACAAACATCACATAGCAAGCACTCCAGATTACTGCAGGAAGAAAGGAATTCAGTAGTTAATCAAGTGAATTGGAGATATGCTATGTATTTCTCAGACCTATGCATGCTTATATAAAAGAAAGAGTTGCATTTTTTGGGTGACAAAAATCTCTTTTCTCTTTCTTAATTGAAACAATTTTTTGCACCTGAGAAAAAGCCACAAACAATGAATGGCAAACAAAATATTCTTCAAAGAAAGTGTGATTTAAGAAAGGGTCCAATTAGAAATAAAATTAAAGCAGATTAACTGCCATTTGCTCTATTTGTTTCTAAAGTCTTCTAACCAGATGAGTTTTGAAAAGCTTTCTTTGCAGCAGTAATAGATCAGACACCTCCTGGGTCTGACATATTGACAAGGTGTGTTTTATAGAAGGATGCTGTTTAGCCACATATACAAAAGATCATAAGAATTATTCTTCTCTTCGGTTCTTCACTTCAAGCCCTTTGACAGAAACTCTACCCACATAGCCAAATACAACCACACCAGCTGAGTATATCTTTGGGTCATGGCACAGTTAGCAACGTAACTGAATGCTCATAAATGCTTTAAGTGTTACATGCATAACATAGGCTCTGTCAGAAAATCAGCACAAAGCTGTTTTCTAAGCCGTAAAATATATTTGTTAAAATTATGTCCTTTAAGAAGTCTAACACTCCCTTGCTTGCGCTGGACCCAGTAAAATGTGACAAAAGGGCTACTCTTCTTTCAAACACCTTTCCATCTATAGCCAACATGGCACGTCCTGTAATACTGCAATAAAGCTGGTGCTCTCCTTCTTATCCTCTTAAATAACCTCAAATTTCAAGTTCATCCTGCTGGCTGTTAGGTATTATAGACCAGGATCAATGAATTCCAGCATGCTTCATTCATCAAAAACTTACCCTTCGAGCTCAGAATATGGTACAATTTGTACCATTTCCCATTATGACAGGAAAGGGACAAGAAGAAATCTGATCAGTGTCTTCAATCTACAAGAATTATCAGGAATTGTCAATATGGGGAGACCAAAGTACGCCACTGCAAACCTCTCTATCCTGTCAAGTTCTCAAAATTACTGCTGCTCTGCTATCTTGTTCTACTCTTCCACAAGACAAAGCTCTGGCTTTGTTCTTTCAGATAAGCAGACAAAACCTGCTCAGTCCTTGCTCTCACAGCCATACTCTACTGTATTTAACATACTTAGAGGGGAGAGAGGGATGCCAAGCTTCCCAATGGGAGAAGCCTGAAACTCACACAGCACTGCAGAGGCCTGTGAGGCTTTAAGCAGCTGCAGCCTCTCCAGATTTTGCAAGAAAACTGTGTAGCATCTCTGCATCTTCAAGGCAGCAGGAACACAGTGCCTTGTCCTCCAGCTCCTCTCTAGTGAGTTGAAGCAGAGCACGACCAGCTGCCAAGGGCATAAGGCTCTTGTACAATACAATTCACCCTCTAGTGGATGACACAGGACCTGTTTACCTGCACATAAAATTCGGGTAACTGCTGGCCAGGTGGGTAAATTCTGTCCTAGTCTGGATGACATTTTGCTCATCTAACAGCCTCTAACAATCAAAAAAGCCAGATGATTAAGAGAACATAAAAGCCAGCATATAAACCCATGGTATAGGATCAGTGTAACTTTCTGAAACAGAGGAGTCCCCAACTTACAGTTGATTACTGTGATGCAGGAAATTATTAAGTACATGAAACAGAAGGTAAATTTAACAGATTTTATTAAATTTACATATAAATTACATTCCTGTGTGTCATGCATGATTTATATCCCATTCTGCCTTGAGTGAAGATGTTAATTCCTCTAAAAACACAGATGAGAGAAACTGCAGCTTGTAGCTTCACAAATAGATGAAAATGTAGCTTAAAATAAATACAAGTCTGCTAGACCATCTAAACCAAACAAAAAGTTTTGGCTTCAGGTTTCCTTAATTTCCCTCATGAAAAGCCAGACAAGGTTGACATCAGTGTAGTTTTGCCACAACTAAGGGATCAAGGCCCATCATGTCCAACCACACCAATACTCCGCTGGATGAAGTCTGTTCTTTCAAATGCTCTTCTTGATAGTCACCATTTGGTGCTTAGCATCACCAAGAGGCCTCAGAGCATGTGAACTACACTGCTTCCAAGAAGAAACATGAACAGAAATTTCCAGATGCTGTAAGGAGACTCTCCACAAGGTAGTCCAAAATAAAGGCTTCCAAACATACACCAAGTAGATGCCAGGTCCTCTTCATCCCCACTCCTCATGGCTGCATTGTGCTGGCACTCAGCAGTAAGAGAGATCAGGTTCTGTATCTCTACATGTAGACCTTTAGAAATGGCAGTTCCTTAAGCAAATGATAAGTTGATTTTTTGTTTGCACCACTTTGGAGAATGAGATTTACTCCAGCCCTTGAGACTGAGCTAAATGCTTAAGGCTTTCTGATATAGTACCCAAAAGAAACAAATTGGAAAGTTCAGAGATTCAAAATTAATTTTTTGGACATCTACTTATCTGTTTCAGGGAATCAGTGAGAAAGTTGGTATTTGCAACCCTAAAAATGTGAAGTGTGGAAGTTGCAATGAAATCCAGCAGATGGTGAAACCACTATGCCCTGTGAAAACCCAAGCCTAAAGTGCTTTGAGACCTGAAAATCCAGAGTATTTTTTAATTATATTTATGAAGAAAAGTATAAAATTTTATTCACCATCCTGGCAAGACAACTGCTACAACCAAGAAAAATATTTCATATGTATTTGTCATATATCCATTTTAAGCTTTCTCTAACAAGGAATATATATCAAAGACATGTTCATCTGAAGATGCTGAAATGAAATTTGTTGGGCTCAGACCTATGGAACCAGTCTGACAGTGTTTATTCCCTATGTAGAAATTAAACCACCAAGTTTGTTTCTGAAGCTCACAACATTCCACAAGAAAAGGTCCTGGAGGGAAAAGAAAAAATCAAGTGCCAGGTATTCACAAGTATAGAACACACAACAGCTGCAGACCTTCTGTGGGCTTCCAACTATTCCAGTACCTCCAGTGAGGCTCTAGAAAAGCATTGTTCTCTGGACTGACAAACAGATCACAGGACATGTAATCAAAATACTTCTGTTATCACTGCTCTGGAAGGATCGCTGCTCTGTTTGGCAGCACTGGCAGCAAGCTGCACAGTCCAGAGGGGATCCCTGAACTCCCATTGACTTTGCCAGCTGACTGGTGGTCAACTTGAACAACATTCTGATCCTGAGACTATAACCACTGAGGGCCTGTTTCCCCTGGCCCTTCCAACTAAGAGCATACTGAAAGCCTGCTGTTTGCCTTTTCTAGCCTGGCAGAAGGTTCTTGCTTGCTTGCCATGCTGGGCCAGCCCTGAGTCTTGGCAGTGGGGATAGTATCTCCTCTCCTGAGTTCCTTCTCTTCTGACCACAAAGGGAGAAGAGAGCAGTTGACTGGCTCATTATCCAGTAATTAAGTCCACATCACTTGCTGTTGTGTTGGATCCCAGAAATCTGGAGTTTTTGAGCTTTCTGTACTTCCAGACACAGACCCTCTGAAAAACACTGCTCTGGACCAGAAACCTTGGAGAAGACTTGCAACTATAAATAAAGAGTTAGAAATCACAAATGTGTAGTGGGTTAGACGTGTGTGTTTTCACTGAGTAATGGGTTTTAAATTTGAGGTTTTTACAGTATAGTGGTAGTTAGGGGACAAGATGGAGAATTTTGGATGGTGTCTTTTCTTCTTGTTCATTTTCTTCTCTTCCTTCTTTTTCACAGAACTTAGGTAGTTACCTTTGGATTGGTCAGCTGAAAGTCACTCTAAGGGTCATGGGAATCTATTATTGGGTCGAAAGTATAAACAATATAGGTGTTAAACTTTTATTGGTGTGTTTAGCTTTAAAAGGCCTTGAAGCAGTCTCAGCTGTGGCCATTTTTCCTACTTCTAGCAAGGATCTAGAACTGCTGTTTTACTTTCTGTAATTTCTGATAAGATACAATAAAAATCCAAGTCCAAACACGAGAAACCATCTCAATTGCCTTTCTAATAATCCTGGCTCCGAACAGAAACAGATGAGACTGATGACAAACCACTAATAAGTGGTGCAAAGACCAGCACACACTCCCATACTGTTGAGATCAGGATCCACACGAAGTGTTGGAAAGCTTGTAGACACACCAAAGAGAGCATCCCCACCAAGAATAGGTGTGTTCTGCTGCTGGGTTCTAGAAAGCACTGGATATCTACCTGGCTGACAGAAACATGGGCTCCTGAAAACATGAAGCCAGAGAGAATAGGAGGTTTGTGTGGCTGAGATCATATGAGTCAGCTACAGTCTGGCAATTCTTACTTCCCGTGAGAAGAGAGACATATGTGCATAAGATTTCTGGGTCTGTCAGAAGTTCTGTCCTGCTCTGAAAGAGAGGGGCATTTCCACTGCAATGCAAAAGGTTTTTGGGGGTTTTTTTTTACAGCATACAGCTAAAGATGCACATATAAAACTATAAAGACTTGAGAACAGCATTCACAAGAATAAGAAGTTTGAGAAGTTTTTTCTGACAATGGTCATACAAAGATTGTTACATTCGTCCATCCTGCACAAAAGACAAAGGGCTTTTATTCAGACAAATACAGTCTGGGAAGATAAAAATGGAAATTAATTTAGCCAAATATTGTCCTATGACAACAAACTGGTATGAACATAAAGTGATTTTTAGTCTTAAGTCCAGCAATCACTCCCCTGGCAAATGCTGTGGTAGAAACTGTTCATATGAAGCGATGAGCGGGCATATGTTCACTTGTTCAAAGAAGGTGGACACAAGCTGGAGTTTTCCACTAACTTCTTTCTCAGGCAAGGATAAGTTCTCTATTCACTTAAGTAATAGCTCAATGTGATATTAGGAACCAGGACTTCTCTAAGACATTTTCCATTCTTCATTACACTCCCTGGAATTATGCAGGAGAAAGCTCAAGAATTCAGAAGTGCAGCAGCGTTGGAGTCAGGGCCTGGACAGTAGCTTGTATATGGACAGATAGAGCCTTGTGAGCACACAGCAAATGGATGGGCCAGTTTTCAGTTATAGCTTGGATGCTGGTAGATGATTGTTTGGGCTCAAACACTTTGCTTGGGTATAAAAGCTGGGGCCAAGACATGTGGCCATGGAGAAAAAAGGGTCAATATAATGCATATAGACAGCTGTCCCTCTGACAGACTACTTCCTGAACAAACAAATATCATATGAATCAAGTCCGTTCCTGTCTGGCTGTAGGCCAAACCAATTTCAAGTCCTAGACTGCTCCAAGCTTACAGGTACTTTATACATGACCACAAGCTAAGCCAGCAGCTGTTTAGAGGGTGACCACAGAGCAGGATGTGTCAAAGGAATAGCTGTACACAGCCCATAAAACTTAACTTGCTCCAGGTTTCAGATGCCTGTTTTGGAGTGGATCCAGTTTCGATAGTAAGTTACTCGTGTGTATACTCCTGGTTTATTTGGCTTGCCACATTCATCTCCCCAGCTCACTATTCCCACAAGATACCAGATTCCTCTGGAATTCGCATGCACCAGTGGCCCACCAGAGTCACCCTAAGGAGAAAAATGTCAACAGACAAAAAAAGTAAACAGTGTTCATTCAGAGAATCACAAACTCATTCATGAACTCAAATGCTCAAATTCTTCTGTTACATTTGACAGGTATTTTTCTGTAGACCTCAGCTATAATTCACGTTTAACACAGGTTACTGACAAGACAGAGGCTCACAGTCTATGTCTAATTCAGTCTCTGCCAGTCCACACTCTCACATCTGCATTCTCTCACTTGTGCATTGTATATAAACCTCATGCAAACTGAAGTGCAGACTCCAGGGCAAGAGCCTTGAAGCTCTTCATTTTCACTATCAAGATATTGAAACTCATCAACTTAGGATTACCCTATTTTATTTCTAGAAAACATCACCTTTCACCCCACCTATTTCCTTTTTACTGCTACTGAAAAAGAGACTTACCTGGCAAGCATCCACCTGCCCCTCTAAGTATCCAGCACACAACATTCCAGGTGTTATCGCTCCACCGTACACTTGTCTCCTATTACAAACCTCAGTACTTATAATTCTCACTTCTGCTTGTCGAAGCTGATTAACACTATAACCTAGAAGGAGAAGTGGCATTAGAATTTGCAGACAGGGTAAGCAACATTAAAAACTTGGAGATTAGGAGAAGCCAAGTTTTCCTACACTTTTCTGCCATCACAGGCAATTAAGGGAGCTACTCAAAAATGTTGCAGGATAAAGAAAGTTTCCCCTCCCCGCCAAAGTCCTTCACTTGTTCCCAAGCGTAACTCCTATCCATCTTTCATCATCACCAGATGCTCTTTAGCATAATGGAGAAATGGATTTTTCTATGTATTTCAATGTTGCATTCACCTGTAGGCTACATGGTGTATCCTTGCTATTACTGAAAAGACCCATTTGGTTAACTGCAGCACAGCTTTGGGCAATCACTACACAATCCCAAGGGTCTCCCATGATTCACAAGCAGATTTATAGTTCCATCCTCTCTAACCTCAATGACACAAATTTGAAAGAAGCTCACTCAAATCACTGGATGAGGCCTCATTTATGACCAAAGAGAGAATAACTGATGAAAATTGTCATTGTGCATCTACAAAAAATCTGAATAGCAAAAGAACTCATGCCAGAGTAAACCCAGAGGAACTGGAAAACAGAATGTATTCAACTAGTGCTGTGTGTATAGCAACTAAGAAAAGCTGCTCTTAAATCCTGTAAGACTAACTTTCAGGGTCTTCCCATACTTTCCAATCCGCTGACCAAGCCAGAAAAAAAGCAGCAAACTAAGTCCAAAGGTATCTCATTAGGACATGCACCTATTAAACACCAAGTCCAAGGAACTCAAAATAAACAAAAAAACCTAAAAAACTAACATCAGTCTTCTCAGGCACAAGTGTGACAGGGCACAGGGAGGCAAGAGACACTCACCATCATTCTCCAAAGCTCCCCAGCCAGTGACAAAACAGGAAATGTTGTCTGGGAAAATGTGAGATGCTTCAGGAAGACAGACACTGTGCACGTCACTTGTGAACTCAATAGCAGAGGCAAGTTCCACAACAGCCACATCATATTCATGATCAAGGAGAAAGTCACTATATCTCTCATGAACAATAATTCTCCGGACAAATTTTTTCTGTTTTGGAGGTCTCAGCAGAATTCCAAAGCTGGCAGTCCACCTCCGAGGATCTCTTACTCTGTAAGATGTTTGAGGTTATGCCAGAGCCACACAAAACAACATCCCTAAGGGAACTTAGATCTCCATTTAAGCATCAAAAAGAAATGTGACCAGATTTGCCAAAGGGGAAGAATAAAACTTCATTATCTTTCAGCAGATAGAGATATTAGAGGGCACAAAAGGCCAAAGCACCGAAGAGTCATAAGGCCTGTAGGATCAGAGAGGTGCTGATGACTTACCCTCTAAAGCAGTGGGCTGCAGTCACCAGCCAGGTGTTACTGATGATTGATGCACCACAGCGATGGGTCCCATCAAGCTGAATACTCGCCTGCCATGGCCATTCTCCCTCCCGTGCACGCTGCCCACCAGTTATTCTTTCCACTCCTGTGAAGGAGAATGCCTGTCTTCGTATTCCACAGCCTGTCAAAGAAAAGGCAGCACTGCTTTAGCTGATTGAAGGCCCTCATGGCTGCAGGCACAGGTGTAACAGGGCAAGAGTCTCTGTCAAGAGATAGCCTTCACCTAAAGTAGGGAAACCAAGTGCCATGGTCACAAGTGTCTCAGGATAGATGCAGGGTAAACAAAGAAGTTTGGTAGAGGAGTCAGTACTTTTTCATTAAGCCAGTTTTCAGGCACACAAGCCCATAGGAACATGGGACCTGAAGGCTGTGTATCTGAGACACTGAAAAAAGGGATTTTGTCAGGTAACATCCAGATTAGCCTTGGCAGCAGCGACCAAAAAAATAGTGTCCTCTTCCCAACAATTTACTTACAGACACTGTGCCAAGAATCAGGTATTACCCAGCTGAAAAAAGTTAGATTCAAACCAGTTAATTCTCAGAGGTCATTTGAAGATGGAAAGCTAACATGCAAAGTCTTCAAGAACATGCAGTGGACTGATAAAGTGCCCTGGGAAGGTACTTATGATGTCTCCCAGTTTCCAGAGGAACTCTAAGACCTCAAGGGGGAACACAACAGGAGAAGTGAGAACCTGCCACTCTCCAGGGTGGTGCCACTGCCTTGCTCTGAGTGTGGACAACTCTTCTCCCTCTCCCACCCTCTTGCCTTTCCTTAATTTTAACTCAAATCTGACAGACATCTATTACAAAACCTTTCTTCAGGGAGGAGGGAGAAGGAGGGAAAGTATTATTTGAAGGATTCCAGCAAGAATCATGGTCCACAGCAAAACTGTAGTCCTTCTGCAAACTTGTTAACAACAGCTTGCTACATGCCCCTACTTCCAACAACCAACATTAAAGTAAGTGCTTCCCACCACCAAGCCAGAATGCTTGATTCTACAAATGTGTAGAGCCAGCAAGACTGCAAAGAAATCAGCTGAAGTCTTCCCTGGCTCATGCACTGTCTACTGCTCTAAAATCTGCAACAAATTCTATTTTCAACTTGTATCATAAAAGTATAAGGATTATGTAAACACAGAACCTCCTGCACAATGTCCCTGGATCTTTACGATAAAGCATTGGTACTTACAGTTATTTAAAAGATTATCTCCCTTTTCCTTGTTCAACTCTGGAATGAAAAGCAAAGACCACAGTAACTTTATCTCATACACTACATGATCACACCCAGAGTCTCTACCCATACCCAGGAAACACAAATTAAATGGTTTGCATTACTGCCTGGAGTGACACTACAAGACGTAGTAATTTGTTCTGTTGGAGAAGTTCAGTTAAGCTTCTGTTCCTCACTGAAAGGCCACAGAATGCACCTTTCTTGCCTTAGCTCAGAGCTAACAAAAGCAGCAGATGACTGCAAGTGGGTCTAAGTTACATCTACATGCACATCTTGCACAGCTACCAGCAAATGCCTACAAACCTTTGTTCAGGTTTAGTGTGGCAAGGTCGTCAAATGAGTCTTCACAAATCTTCAGTGTTGGGCCTGACTGAAGGTAAAACTGCAACATTTCTAATTTCTTTCCTACAAAAACCCCTCTGTCAGAGTCTCATGGCAATCCACAACAGATTCATGGGAGAGGATTACTGCCCAGGGATCCTCAGGATCTTGTTATGGACACTTGCTACAGCAACCTGTCAAATAACAAAGGAAATGGCAGAGGGTAGAGAAAGGAATCACCTCAGCCCTGCATTTTTTAATAGCTTTAGGACTCTGTATTTCAGTGCCTGGTGACAAAGGTTCTTGTTCAATTTACTGTGTGTCTTAAAGTAGTTTGTGAACCTATAGCCACAAAGTTGGTCTTTTTTGATGAATTGAAGGGGTCTATCTCATTCAACACAACTAGGTCACACATGGAAAGCCTCTGATACATGGAGAAGAGCTCACATTCATAAATCAGTGCCAATATGTTTTCATTCTTTCCATGCTCCATCTTCCAACTTCCCAGGCTGTCAGCCTAACAGGCAATTTTGAGAAGGCAAAAAAAGAAAACAAGAATAGCCCATGTTTGCATACTAAGGTGAAACTCATTACACTAAGAACAGCAAGCGTGAGGAACAAATTCCAAGCTGAAAACACAAACCTAAGGCACTTGCCTGTGAGTCTTACGGTAGACTGGTCAACATTCAGGTATGTCGAGGTTGCTTTCAGCCTTCTGAGTAACACATGGTTGACTTGACCCCAGGTCGTTGCTTCACTGTCAGCAGAGGGAAATTTAAATACCAGAACAACAGATGCAAGCACTCCAACAGGATCTGGGCTACAAACCAATAAAAACAAATGGTGTCGTTCTCTCTGCCTACTAATGCTCCTGGTTTTGCTTTCTATTGACTGCCCTCTTTATATGAGAATAGGTCTAGTCTGCACAGATGTCCAGAACAAATAGCATGGCTGTGCTCAAATAAAGGAAGATGACATGGCAGCAGGCAGCAAAAACTTCTTGCTATGAGAGTGATCAGAAGGAATTTTCTGGGAACAGTTATAAGCAGTAGACCTGAGAAGCAAAGAAGGGATCACTCCCTTTGGCCTCCACACAGGTCCTTATTAGTAGGACACAAATGACAGAGGGAACACTACAGCAAATTAAAACACTTCAACAGATATCCAACAGGCCATTCCTAACAGCCATTCAAAAGATTCAGTTATAACAGAAGTTAAAAAGGTCTTTTGGCATTTCTTTCCATTTAGGTCACTTGTCCATTTATTGACCAGTCAGATCCTTCGTGTTTAGATACAACATTCTCAATAGTTTGAGGTCACTTACTGACATTATAAAATATTTGGGCCAATATCTTAAACTAACCATCTAAAGGAAAACCAGCTGAAGTTTTGAGGGAAAGAGAGCAGAGATGCAGCTAAGCTGCCCCAATGCCTAGCTGTACAAAGCATCTGTAGTGAAAACAAGTTTGGAAGAGATCAACCTAAAAGGTGTAAAGAAGTCACTTGGACTCTAGCTCCCAAGCTCTGCAATTTCTCTTGATGTATACTGTGGGAGGGTTGTGGAAGAAACCAGCATCAGGAAATTACATAGAAGAGTTTAAGAAATTACTCATTCCAGGTAAAGGCAAAAAATCCCAGAAGTGCTGTGAAGGACATCTGTGGGAAGTTTGGCATTTTTTGCTATCTAGGGAAAAATATTTCACAACAAAATTGAGCCTTACAGAAGTACAACTCCAAAATAAAGTAACATGGAAAAGAGTGGCTCTTACCACTGAAAATGGTATATAATTACTGAAGGGGAAAAAGTTAAATCTCACACAGGACCCTCTACTATATCCATGTATCTCACAGTGGAACCTTTTATTGCTTCAGGCCTTTTCACAGAAGGAGAATAGTCACCTCCAGGCATCACTACTATACATCATGCAGAGGAGTAAGCACCAGCTCGAGCTTACACAGGAAGAAATAAGTGTGAAAAAAAGCTTATTCTGCATCTCTCAGGCTGTTAACTGGTAGTGAAAATGGGGACCACCCAATAATCCAGTTACTGTATCACAGCCACAAACAACAGGTGTACAGGTAATCAATCTGTGGAAGTATAAGGCCAAACTTCTCTTCCTTGCTGCCCTCCAAGGGTAACTGAGTCTTCAGTGTTGTGAGCACTGGAGGACAGCAACAACCAGATAAGGCTTAGTCACCCTGCTAGTGTAACCCAAGTGTAAGCAACCAGGAATAGTCAATAGGTAGGAAGAAACATATCCCTGCTTATTCCTGGCCTTCACATTACTTACCTTAGACTGACCACATGAGACCTGATGTATCTTTTACTTAGAAAGGAACCCCTGAATACTTCAGATATCTGTTAAAAGAAAAGAGTAGGTTAAAATACACCTGCAATAACTACATACTTTTACAATAAAACAGTTTCATGAGCCTCTGAAACACATGAAAATGCCTATAGATCTCCACCTCTACACCAAAGCTACCACTAAATTTCCATCAGAGGATGTAGGTACAAAATAAACAGCTGAGTTGGCTGATTTCACTGTCCATTCTGCTCTGTGGTTGCCAGCTCCACTACAGGGCTTCAGGAACAGACAGTACTTGCTGGTGCCCTGCAGTTTCCTTGCCTTCTGTGATTCTGTTGTTTTCATTCATGTCTCCACTTTCCCACAGGGTGTTCTTGTAAGCAACGTGTGTTTCTGCATTCCTCAGTGAGAAAGGGAGCATCTGACTGACATGGTGGACAGCCAGTCACATTCAGGAGGCTGGCCAATCACTGTCCAATGCTGGACCACGGATGGAATTCTATATATATAGTCATGTAACGTAAATAAAGCTCTCTTTTCCTGTTCATCATCCTTGGAGTCAGGTGTGTTGTGTGATCTCTCTCTTTCCCTCTGTGTGGGCCTTGGCCATGCCCACAACTTGTGCTTACCATCTGCATGTGCAAAGTCAGCTATGCATCTTTAGCCCACAACAGCAAGGTGTGAAAGGCAAGGCCAGCCATGTAGGCATGAGGCACAATCACCTCTAATCTATTTTCAATCACACATTTGCAGAACTCTTCACCATAGGTCAGGTGTAAACAGAGAAGCTTTTCATTTACCATGGTTTCAATATCTTCACTTAGGTTCCTGAACTCATCTGTAGTCTGCCTTTCATACTGAGGATTGTAGTCGACATTGGTGATTAGGAAAGATGCATTGTAGTATCTGTCTTGATCTACAGAGGAGAAAAAGAAGGAAAGGTAGCTGATCATCTTCAGCACAATTCAAAGATGGACAGTATCTCACAGGACAAGGCACAAGCAAAGGCCCCTAGTCCTGGCAGTGATCCTTTCAACTATGAAGTTACAGCTTTAGCAGCACTTTTGGAAAACGGGGTTCTGGATCATCCTGTTACTCCATAGACCATCTAGGGGCTCATTTCTTCTTTGAGGACCATCCCAAGGAGCTCCAAATTACACCCACTACAACATTTCCCTGGGGTCCATCTTTTTGTTGGCCTGAGGTGAGCACAGCTTGAGACAAAGGAGCCCTTCTAACTCAGACACATCCACTCCTCTCCAGCTGCACTCTGGCATGTCCCTGCCCCTTTGAGAGGCACATCAGGAAGAACTGTTTACATCCATTCAGTGGTTGGGTTCATTTTAAAATCTGATTCTCGAGTGTACGGCAGAGAGGGGCCCTGTAACACAGAGCTGGCAAAAAGCAAAGCTGAGGTATAGCTCTGCCACTGCTCCTTCTCATGTCCTAGTGCAAGCCACAGCCTCATCTACTCTTGGTGAGCTGAGATGGCCACATGATTAATTCCATTCCAGCAGGAAAGTATTTCAAAAAACTCTCACTGGTATCTCTGAGACTGGGAATGGAATGACTCAACTTCATTCATGAGGCAAGTGATTGGGAATGGAATTGTCTTCAAGTCATGAGCCAAGATGGTTGGACTCGCTGATCTTAAAGATATTTTCCAACTTCAATGATTCCATGATCTGCTACTGCAACTGGGCTCTTGGCAACCAGAACTGAGTCAGTCCTGAGCTCTGAAAAACCTAAAGCTCTGCCCTCTCTCTTTCTGGAGTATTCTCAAGTAGAAGGGCCAGGTTGAGTTTCTGCAAAAAACCCCATTCAAGTCTAAGCTTACTATGCATAGCCTGAGTACTAGACGCACCTCTGGCTTACACAGAAGACTGTTATCCTTCAGTTAGTCAGTGGAGACACTGGATACCAGTGGAAACACCAGGGCGAGAAGTAAAAGAGGGCTAGAACTGAAATCCCTACTTCAAGGAAAGTACATTTCAAGTATTCTTACAGGTTTTCAGATCAATCTAGTTCTCAAATAGCATTTAAAAAGTTCTCAAGTGAGTTTTATACCAGAGGCAAATTGCATGCCTAAATCATCAGGCAGGACCATAGTAGCAAGTGAAACACAACAGATTCCTGAAAGTTTGTAACAGCAAGATAGCAGGGCACTTACCCTGGCACAAAAGAAACGTAATCAAGCCAATGATGAGGGCTAAGCCTACTATCACTGACACAACAATGACTGCGATCTTCCATGGCTCTATGCGCCTTATTGCTCTGTCCATCTGGATCACTACCTGTATTGAAGAAAACATGGAGAAATTCAACTCTAGTACTTAAAGACAATAGTTCATCCAGGGTCTAATCATATCTGGCACAGCTTAGCTCAGCTGAAAAATCCCACAGAATGAGGTAGGTTGTGAAGGACCTCTGGACTTTCAGGGTCTCTTTTTAAACTAAGCCCCAATAAAGTAGGTTACTCCAGGCCTTGTCCAGTCAAGTGTTTAGTATCTCCAAGTAGAAAGATAACTCGGTTTCTCAATATCTGTAGTCCACTCACTACTCATCCTCATAGCAAAAGCTTTTCCTTTATATTTACTCAGAATTTCCTGTGTTCTAACCCTCTGCCACATATACCTGGAGAAAAAGTTGTGCAGGTATTACTAGTAGAGACAATTTCACTTCAAGAAATATTACACAGATTTCAGGTGCAGCTGAATGCCTATACAGGCACTTAAACTGAATATAAATATAATAATTCATGACTGATGAAATAACTTCTGCCCCAAGGATACTCTAGGCAACCAGAGATGCCACATAGTAAAGAGCTATGGTTGTATTTAGTTGGCATGAGTAATAACATTTATTGAGTCTCTACAGGGTTTGGGACTTACTTCTCCAAAGCCATCGATATATTGAAAGCAACCACATCCTGTCTCCTGCCAGACAATCTATAGAGAAAGAGGTTCTCATGTGTAAAAGTAACATGTCAACAAGATCCAGTAGTAACTCTCTGAAAGCCAAGAGCAGACAGTTGAGTAAAATGGTTGAGAACTTGACTCACACATGGACAAAGGCACAGAAGATTCTTTCCTCCACTTAAATCCTCCAGTGCAGCATTAAGCAACAGAACATTATGAAAACTTCTGATTTTGCAAAACCTTAAGCATAATTATTAAAGACCCCCAGTAATTCCACAGCACACCATGTGGTAATTGTCATGCCACATATTGAGTCTCCGCAACATGGTCTGCATTAGTACAAGGTATCAGAAAAAGATCTGAGATAATCGCTCAGATATCCTGGAGTGACAAATGGCAGCAGCCAGCCCTCAGAAGGAGGACTATCTGGCTACTCACCATGCTGCTTTACATCCTCTGATCCATGCTTGTACTGCTGTGAACCAGACATACTAAACTTTGTTTACCCCTTTTCAGGCCTATGGCACAGCCATCTCCGAGCAAAATCTAAGATGATGTAGGCAGGAAGAGGAAGAAAGGCAGACAGAGAAAATAAGTGTTTGCAGGTTTTCTGACTACAAGGTAGAAAAGAAGAAAACACACTGAAAGCAGAGCAGGTTACTAGCAGAAGTTCCATCTCAGGAAATGAGCTGAGTGGGCAGATGAGTGGTAAAAGTGAGGGTCTGGTGCACAAATCCAAGACAGCAAAAGGCAATGAAGTGGTGAGAGAGAGAGATGGTGCTACACCCTCTGCTCTGATGGGAAGAAAACCAAGTAAAGCCACAGCAAGAAATGGCAAGAAAAATAAACAGGACAGACAGACAAACAAACTAACAGCACCACAGAGGAAGCAGATGAGAGATCTGCAGACAACAAGAGTGTATTCAGCAAGAGACAGGGAAGTAGCAAAAAACTTAAAGTTTAATCTCCTCATATAAAATCTTGGTTTTGGCTAGTGGGAGTGCTAGCCAAATTTTTTACCCATTTAAACAAGTGGCATACTGGAAAGAAAATGTTAAAATAGAAGAGCTTCAGCCAACATCACAACTGCAGGCAGTCACAAACAGCCGGTTAGTGTTACCAAAATATATGGGACAGGTGACAAAGATCAAGTCTTCTTCTTCAGAGTCACATGCTATGGAGGAACCCAGCACCTCTCCTTCTGTTGTTCCTACTTTAACAAGGGCAAGTTCTGTTCTCACAATGCAAAGCTCAAGTTTTCCCCCATCAGACTGGCTCAGTTTCCTGATGTCAAGGCTGTAGGGCAGTTGATAGGAGTCTGAAAACCCAGGATGGCCAAGATTACTTCTTTGTAAACTGCAAGTTGCAATAAGCACATAAATAACATCCACTAGAACTCAACTGGCTACACTGAGCCTTGAATTCTCACCATCTAGACCTGTATACACTACCCATCAGCTCTGAGGGTTTAGCAGAAAAAGAGATTCAGATAAAAACCTAAAACCAGTGGAATAGTCCTGCCTCAGTTTCTTCAACATGCTGCAGCCTTCCATGGAACACTCCCATACCCATCTCATAACCTTTCCCAGTCCCTGGGAATTGCAACATACCTCATGGGCAGTCAATTATTACCCTTGAGGACAAGCCTCTTGGCTAATCAGAACAGTCCACTATAGCAACATGCTTCTGGCCCTCCTTAGTAGTCACATCTCATGCTTGAAAGAGGCAGCTTTTGCATCTCACTTTGCTCTCCTCACTGTAGAGATTTTGCTTCCAGCCTGAGTGAGCCCCTCCTACCCATCTCAATCAGACTGGTTCCCTGTCCTGCAGCTGTCCCCATTCCAATGGGTCTCCACCTGAATGGCAATTGGAGCACCATCCCTCCACTGCTCTCTGCACAGAGAACACACAGCACAGCCCTGGCAGCGTATGGCTGACTCTGCAGATATTGAGGTACGATTATGATCTTGGATCATAACCGCTGCATTTTGTAAACTGTATCCAGACAGATTTCATCAAAACATGGCCTTATGCCAAAGCTACAAAGTTTAAGATTAAAAAAACTGAGCATCACCTTGCCTCTGAGACTCATGCTTTCACAGACAGCACTGTCCTTCCAGCCATCTGTCTCTGTTTCCTTTTTGTGCAGCTACAGCCACAAACACTTGCAGCAAAGACTCCCTTCTCCAACATTTCAGAACTGCTCATTCTTCACAGGTCATACAGACTTGCAAAGGGAAACAAAAACCTTAGAAAGTGCTGCAGTGATGAAGAAAATGGAAATGTGGGAGATAAGGAATAAAAACCTATGCCACTTCTGGTACTGATTTCACTTAACATTTTTTTTAAGAAAAAACTTTAAAGCATTCATATTGTAGAATCATACAATGGTTTGGGTTGGAATGGACTCTTAAAAATCATCTAGTTCCAACACCCTTGCCATAGGCAGAGACACCTTGCACTTGACAAGGTTGCTCAGAGCCCCACCCAATGTGGTCTTCAACACTTCTAGCCAGGGATGGGGCATCCACAACTTTTCTGGGAAACCTGTTCAGATGCCTCACCATCTTCACATTGAAGAATTTCTTCATAGTATCTTCCAGGAGCCTCCTCTTCTCCAGGCTGAACAGCCACAGTCTGTCTTCACAGGAGAGTTGTTCCAGCCCTCTGATTATCTTCACAGCCCTCCTCTGGCCATGCTCCAAAAGGTCCGTGTCCTTCTTATGTTGGGCTTATCCACAGCTGGATGAGTATTCCAGTACTCTGCAAGAGCAGAGTAGAAATCACCTCCCTCAAACTGCTGGCCACAATTCTTTTGATGCAGCCCAGGTCACGGCTGGCTTTCTGGGCTGTGAGTGCACATTGCTGGGTCATGTTGAGTTTCTCGTCTACCAACACTACAGAGGTGTCAATCAACATCCACATACAGGTAATTAATTTGTAATAGGATATACAAATTAAAGTGGAAATATCTCTTCAAAACCGAAACAGTCTCCTCCCTTTAGCAGGATGTTTTTGACTTCCATCTTGCTAAGTAACAAAATAGGAAAAAAACCCAAAACTTTTGCAATGGAAGCACCAAGACCCATCAACTCCCGCAGTGTTACTAGTATCCTTCAACTGTAATGACTATGTGTGGGACCCACCACAACAGCCCCTAAGTTTTGTTGCTTTGAGTTTTTTTCCTACTTTATCCTACTTCCTATTTTATCTCACAACTAGGTATGCCAAGCTCTGCTGAGACAGAGGCTAGGATGGATGGACAGTTCAGGTTATATCCACTCAATGCTTTCATTATGCATAAACATTACACCTCCAATCAGCTCTTCACTCCCCTAGCCTTTTTTGCTATTGTGCCATGGAGGGCAGAACTGTTGTGCTCTATCAGAATAACCACCTTGACAGAGATTCCTGTGCTTGGGACATACAGTTTCATAGTTATATAATTTAGTGGCAGGTAGATCCCCCTGTTTAGGAATTAGACATGGTCTTCTCCACACTCTAGTAACCAAATTCTGCTCCACCCACCAACACTCAGTGGCCAAAGAACCACTGATCCTCTGCAGTGCTGATAAAAGCCTTCCAACATGGACCCATCCTTCCTTTCTTCTTGTGGCAAAGAGACGCTGCTTAATAGATTGGTGTTCTCCTCAGAAGATCCTGAATACCACAGCTGTCTGTGAGATGCTTTCTAGTGTCTGGTATTTTGTACAGCCTCATATTTCTTATTTCCTTATATCACAGGCTTTGAGGCTTTGACTTTTTTTGACTGCCCAAACTCCAGTAAGCTGCAAATTAACTCTTAGCAGGGCTGACAGGGGAATTCAGTTAACACCAATGCATTCACCCTCTAGCTTGAATGAGATAACTTTCACAGGAGCAAACGCCAACAAGAGATCAGACTCAGATTCCACTGGGAGATCTCAAAGACCAAGTCCTCTCTGCTCTTAAAACCACCTCCTCATGGTCTGTATCTGGTAGCTTTCAGTCTGCAGTGAATTAATGAGAAGTTTCAAGCCCAAAATCCTTTAGTTCAGTAGAGACCTGCTTATCTTGGCAATACTATTGGGGAACATCAAACCTCCTCCAGCAATCTGTGTACTTATTTAAAATATGCATCATTCCCAAGAGGCCCAAGATAATCCATGGAGAAAGCAGCATCTATCCAATTAATACCACAGATAAGTTGGGTTGGGAAGAGCAAACTATTAAATCTCCTAGTTTACACACCTTGTCTCTGAGACAAAGACTGTGGTCACTAAAAAGTTGTTCTGTACTGAAAAAAAATCCAAATGAATTATTTTGAAAATAGGTATGCTTTCATATAATTAAAATGCACTAAAGTTGTGCTTAGAAAGAGATATATTAAATCAAACATTGACGCAAGATATTTTAATAAGTGAAATACAGCAAGAAATAAAGCTACATTAATAGTTATTGGCATATTATGAAGAAGAGTTCTATCGAAATTTTGCAGAGCTAAAGTTGGTCTTCCTTTTGAAACCAATGAGAAAGCACATAGGATTTCAGGTTGGACTTCTGATCAGCCTCAAATGAATTCTTTACCTTTGAATTTGGAACATTTACCCAAAAGTGAAAGACAAGCACAATACACAGGTGACAAGCTGGTTTCCCTCTCTCATCCTGTACCAACTCCCTAAAAGGTTACTATATTCATTCACAATGCAAGTGATGCAAGTTCAGCTCCTACCTCTACCTGACATATAGTATTCACCATACTGAGATTATCCATCTCTTCTGGTTGAATTACTGTGTGTTATCAAAGGCCTCAGCAAGAGCAATACCAGCAAACTGATCAGACAACATCTGATCTGATCAGAAAACATTCAGACAAGAAAAGAAAGTGTAACTTTACCATGCAGCCCTGGTCACTGACCTGCCGAATAAGCAGGGAACAGCTATCCTGTTCTGCTTTACAGATCTGGCCTTGATATTTTTTGACTTCTTAAACTAAGACCTCATAGCATCCCAAACTAGAGTTACTTTTAGATTAATCCAAATCATGTTTTTTCATACCAGCTCTTTACTGAAAGTGCTTTGGCATGTTCCATATAGAAAAAAACATGCAACCTCCTCTATGTGATCTGCTGCTCTCTTCCTATAATGCATTTATTATTAAATTTTTTATTATTATGCCCCTGGCAACTGATAATCCAGTATTCTCTGAAGCACCAATGGCAGAGTTTGATTGGCACGTCTGATGAGGAGGGTCTCTCCACATTTATAGCCATGATCAGTTTTCCCAGTTGATGGATTCAGGTACATGCCTACAATCACACTTCCTAGAAATAGGACCTTTCACAAGACAACTGAACAGACTAATCTGCTGGCCTGGTGAGTGTGATTTGAAAATCCAGACTAGGTCCCTGGAGCTATCTACCTTGGAAGGGTGGTTGGGAATGGCAGCAAATGAGATGCATCTGGCTTAGTCCAGTAGGCCTATAGAAAAAGCACAGGGCCACAAAGGAAGACTTGCTAATTTCACTCCCACCTTTACCACAAAAAACCACACCAACCTAGCACTTCTCCTGTGCTTTTGTGGCATACTCAGAACACACTTCTAAAAGAATGGGACAACAACCTCAGCTACTTTGAGAACTAAAGCAGAAGAAGTTAGTTCCTGCCTAAGTACTGCCAGACCCTTGTTTTAATGAGATTAGTTACCTACCAGCCTCAATTACTCAATGTCTGATAGCTCCTAAAGTATTCTGATACAATGAAAGACTTCCAAACATTGAAGGGATCTGCTGAGGGAAATGAAGTGTGCGTTTTTCTATGCGTCATACTGAATCAGCTTGATCTCCCCACACCCTTGAACAGCCCACAAAAACAGTAGGTGCTGCATGCCACCCCTCTGCAGTCAGATAAAGCATCAGTAATGTATTTGCCACTTAATAATTGAGCTCCTCCCCTTAACCATCCAATTTTACCAAGGTCTTGCTGCTTCCTCAGAGCACACTCCAGCTGGGTAAGGACAATTGCTCAAAACACAGCTCTTGTCATTTGCTTCAAGATTCAAGGGCAGCATTCAGTCTTTGGGCTGTCTTAACTCAGAGCTTCACAGCAACCATATCCATGATGCCAAAATGCTGTTCATACAGGCTTCCCTGGTTATCAGATCACCTCTGCAATCAGCACTCTCTCATCCATTTTGCACATGACTGTTTGAAGTTTTGAGCTCTTTAATCAATGGGATAGAGGTAGCCTCCCATACCACTACAACAGTCTGTGGGAAGTAACTGTAATGCCAAGGACTGAGATATCCTTTATCACTTGTCTTTCTATACTTGACTGCCACAGCCAACATCTTGAGAAAGACTCTCATGTTCTGAAACAAGTTTTAGCAGAAGTAGAAGGACTACTCACTACATAAAGACTACATAAAGTCTGCATGAACACTGAGAGGCCATATCAGGGTAAAGAAAATGTTAAGTACATGGCCACTGCAATCAGTTTAGCATAAATTTCTGTAACTTTTACCTCTCAGATTTCCCCTTCCAGCTGTGTTGTTCATAGACAAGTATCTTGTTCTGTTAGTTTGGCAGTCACAGATGATAGCAGTAGATCTTTGCTTTCCAGCCCTCAAAAATAGCTCTGCCTGCCTCCTTTTGTCCTTCTTTGACTTCTTCAAGTCTATTCCAAAAGCAAGACATGACACAAGCAGTTATAATGTCTGTGAGTTTTCAGTTTGATTTTCATTCCAACACAGGGTGGGCAAAATGGTCAGGTGCCAGATTTGGTGTGTTTCCAAGCTGATTCCACACAGATTAACACTTGACTGGCTGCATACAAAGTCCATGAAAATAATCAAAAGCACAAGAAGCTACTTCCACCAACTGTACTCTGCTCGTCCTCTACTTCAGCAGTTGTGCCTGCAACACATTCTAACTGCGCTAGCATGAACAGTAGGTCAGTCAGGGCGGTGTGAGATGACTCTCACCTGCTCTCCAGATAGGCCACCTTGATTTGCCATATTGTGCTGTAGATAAGCTGGAGAATTCTCAGAAAACATGTATTTTGAGTGAGGAGAAAGGCTGAAATATCAGAAGGATCACTGATGCATGAAAGGCAGATCAAATCAGAAGCAAGCTCAGAATTAGTGCCATTCTCTCCACACCCTCAGCTGAAGCTCAAACTGCCCTATAAAACTACACACAATGTAGCCATGCTGCCCAAAATATCAAGAAGCAACCCAGAAGCCTGTGGCACTCACCTCTGAGTACCACTGAGAGGTCACCAAAAAGCTCTTCTCTCTGGGAGATCCACTGTCCCAAACACCACAACACACTGTGCAGCATCTCAGCATAGACTTGAGGCTTTATCTCCTGAATTAAGAAAGAAAGGAGTCATAGGCAAGTCAGAACAAACAAGTCCAGCAAGTCTCAGTGACAGAGGCTTACCCAGTAGCATGATTCCTCCCCTAAAACAATAACAATACACTTCTTTCATCACACCTTTCATCCAGGAATCCTGAAGCCTTTTCAGAGCATTAGCTACACCCTGCAACACCCCAAATAAGAAGAGCCATGAAAATTTTGCAAGGATGCAGCGTTTATTTCCTTCTTTGGTATAACTTTGGTATAAGAACAAATCAGAAATTGCAGGAAGAACCAATGCAGAAAATTTACATGTTCAAGAGACAATATTGAGTCCTAGGCCAGGTATGGAGCTGACAAACTGATGCAGAATCAATGGCATGTGCCTCTTAACTCTCCTGAACTTCCTTTAAACTGGCCATTTGATCAGAAAAGAATTTTCCGTCATATCAACAGCTAAATTAATTTTTTTTCATTCTTCTTTAACTCCTCAGATGTTAATTTTAATTGTGGTTACCTAGCTACATACACATTTCTGTCCTGGAAAAATTCTTCTATGTCATAAATGATATGTAAGTATTTTCAGGTTGTCTAAATAAAAAGTTCTACTTATGCTAGTGACAGCAAGTTAGCGGCAAACAATCAACACAAGCTCAAAATCTAACCTAAAGGAGCATTTTTGAACCTTCAATTTTAAGTTTTGTCAGTACCACTAAACTTACTAGAAGATGTATGTGACCACATAGCGTGACACATAGCTTTGTTTCAGAAGGACAATAAAGAAGACTGACCTCACAACAAGATAAAAGTGGCACACATTTTCTTTACTTCACTGCAATAAACTTTCTAACCTCTAGGGACTCTTCCTCCACCTAATGACCTCTGTTTGACCCCTCTGCTGCTCAGGGATCACCAGCTTAGTAACACACTGGTGCAAATACACCTTACATGGCTGGAGCTCTTCTTTCCACCTTACATCAAGTCCATAGCCAAGTAACAGGAAGACTGCCTTTTGGAGAATGCCGGCTTCTTTTAATAAAGCATAAGCTAAAGACAAGCCTCAACTTCTTGTAATTTGGATTCAATGTCTCAGCATAATTTGTTACAAAAGATGACAAATACAGTTGTTAATGACACATTTAATGTAATTGCTTCTCAATTCTTTAACTGGAAGCTGCATTGCCATCCCATATAGGAACACCTGAGTCAGTCCACATGTGCAAGAGAAATGCAGTCAGAAGCCTAGCTAGAGGGTGACAATTTCTAGGGTAAAGTATCAAGTGTAATATGATTACCTGACCTGTGCATAGGTGATGCAAAGCCATTCATTCCAGGCACTCCATGATCCTCAGACATAGAGCTCTGCCTTGTGACTTGATTGTGCCATAGGTGGAAGAATGTACAACACAGAGCCCTCATGGCAATCTTTGTATAGTCTCACCTGCCAGCAAAAATCCTATTTCTGCTTTAAAAAAAGAGGTTAAACTGAGGATGCTTTTTTAGGGCACTGAAAAGCTCCTCCAGGTCTAATTTGATGGCAGGAAGGCACTAAACTGCTAAATAATGTGATAATCCTGGTCAGTGGTCCCTTCTCTGCACAAGGTGTCTGAGTTCCTTTACTAGCAGTAAAAAGCTCATATGAGAAGAAAGGACAGGCAACAGCCACAAGTGGTTCCATTGCCAGGTACCAAACAGGTTTGGCTCCTGATTCCAGAGACAGTCTTCTTATGTGCCCTTTGGTGCTACACTGAAACAGTTTTTTAAAAGCCTGGAAAAGTTAGGACATGCTGGGAAGGAGGCAGGGGTTGCAGCTCATCTGGGTACCACATAAAAGAAAGAAGAAAGATTCTGGAGGCTGAACATAAAATGCCAAAAATCAAGACCCCCACCAGAATCCAGATGGTGAGGACGCAAAGTTTCAATTACTGGCTATAGCAATGGAGTAAGGAAGTGAGGCTCAGGTTCACCAGCAACTGGGGAGCTTCTAGAGTGGATTAAACCCAACAAAGGATGAAGAAATTTCTGCTTAAAGTGAGAGGGAAACAGAATCTGCACAACAGGAAGACTATACAGAAGCTTCAAACTGACAAGTAGAAAACAGACTGGTGCACACAGAAAACAATGTATCCTGTTCTAAATCCCGTGGTAGACACTGCAACCTCAAGTAAAGAATGCGATAGAAATTACACAAAAGTAACACAGTAAAAAAAAATTTTTAAGTCTGATATAAACAGGATAGAGGGACAGAGAGCCAAAACAATGGTTTCCACTTTCCACAGAATTCTCCAAGACATTGATAGCAGACCCAGAATGCTTACCCTAAAAAAGGACTTGGACACTGCATGCATAAAGGAAACATGGTGGCAGGAAGGCAATGGAATGTGGAAATCCCATGAACTGTCATTTCAATTATTTTAATTACTCTGAAGTAAAATGTGAAAACTTTTACATTGATCACTTAGATAATACAGTATTTCTGGATGTTGTAAATAACAATTTCAGTAATAGTCAGCTAGAAAATCCACAAAATCAGAAGCAACTCTTGATTCAGTTCGGACCAGTATTAACAAAGGGTTTATCATCTGTCTATCTGAACTATATCAGCATCAGATTCAGCATTTCTCTGGACACCAAAAAACAGATCAATTACTGACATGCTGAATTTCAAAGACAGAAATAATATAAAATTATAAAAACCCCTTAAAAGAAAACCTTGAAGTGCATGTTCTCTGGAGACAGAGAGACTATTTCAAGGCATCATGTTAGTCTCAGAGCAAATGCATCTTGCCTGGCAAAGGAAAAAAAATAAACAAAAAAAAGCCTTGAGGAAGACTAAAGCTAAACATAATGGTATCTAAAAAACAACAAACCCATTTGCAACAAGTAAATAAAATAAACAAATGATAATGCTTTATCTGAAGCCAGCTCACTATCTCATAGGAATCTCTGCTATATTCATAAATGGCCTGGAAAAAAGAAATACTGAGATGATAGTCATACAATAACTGTCTAGTTATCACAGTACAGCTGTAGAAACTTATAATAATATTGAGATACTATGTAATAAAATAACAGATGAACTTTGGAATTAAAAAGATAAAGTGCCACACTTTAAAAAAAGGCCAGTCTTAACCCTACTCCCTAGGTGTCAGGAGTTGAGTTATTATTCTTTTCAGAAATAAAACTGAGGCAGTCCCCTATGAGAATATCATCTCAGGAATAGTAAAAAAAAATCTAAAAAGAATGCTAGAAACTACTTGCAAAGAGAACAGAAAAGCAAAAGGAAACAAAGTTATAGCCCAATATTAATCCACACTATGCCTGCATCCTTAATATTGCATTAAATCCATTTGCCCATCTCAAAGCTTATATAGGAGAACAGTAAAAGAAAGCAGAACAGCTGATGAAAGGAACAAAGCAGCTTCTATGTATGGGATGCCCTAGTAGACATGACCGTACAACCTGACAAAGGTATAGAAAGGGATAGGGGTCTAGAGAGTAACATGTGGAGTAGTGAAAGTGAAGAGCAAACCACTGTTCACAGTTTCTCCTCATACAATAACTAGGGGACCTCAAACAAGAGTGCACAAGAAAATATTGACAAATAAAAAGAGGTCAAGTATGTGAGTCTTTGCTTCAATGTATGCAAAATATCAACTATTTTTCACATTCAAGTGGAATAATCAGTTTTCTGGAAGAAAATGCCACATACAGCTCTTAAGATGATGATTCAACTTTGCGATCCAATAATTTCTTGACTCAAATCACTGGAAGTTTAAAAAACACTCTCATAATCTGACTGCTGTATCTCATATTCTCCACTGATTACTCCACAAGGATCTAATTCATTTAGCTGCCAGGCATGCCTTCATAACAATAACAAAGTACTATTAATCCTTTGATAGAACAACCAATATCTTGGAATCGATGTTTTCCCCATATGTGTTCTGAGCAAAATGTGGTCTGACCTGCCTATCTTGACCAGCAGCAACAGGAAGGATATACTGGGGTCTTTTCTCTTAAACAGCTGGGGAACCATGGCACACATCTCATCAGAATATATAATTCAATTGGAAGGGTCCTACGAGGATCATTTAGCCTGAGTGCCAAGAAGCTATAGGCACTATGTCCTCAGCACTTGACAGTGCAGTAGGCTCCAGGTACAGACAGGCTTGTGCTCTGCAGCAGCAGGCATTCCTGGCTACAGATTTCCCTCTCTGCATGGTCTGCACTTGCACATCAGACTCCAGAAAGGGGCTGTGGGCCCTCAGCTTAGCTGGACAGAGCTTCTATCTGAGAGAGCTTAAAGCAAAGCGACTCATGTCTTGCACATGACCAAAATCTGACACTCTTTTTTGAAATTAATTTCAGACATACAGTATTATTTTCTTAGATCCTCCCAAAATTTGGCAAGTGAGGTATGATATAGAACAGGTGCTTACCCAAAGTCAAGGCAGAAGTTACTTTTTCTTTCACATGGGGACACTGAGATGACATTAATGCATCCATGATTGATGAGCCAACCATGTTTTTCATCTTTTCCCCTCCAAAGCTGTCCAGTTACCAAGACACCTGCCACAGAAATAAAATCCCCTTTATACATAAGAATTGTAAGTTAACATAAGAATAGAAAACTCCTGAAAAAATATTTGCATTTTTGGAGGATCCTGCCTGACAAATTCCTTTTCCTTCAAGAAAACGTCAACACAATTACAACTCTTGAGGCACACATGTGACCACACCTCTATAGCCACAAGTTTAGAGAGTTCAGTCCTCAGCACAGAACACTGCAACTGTGTCACAGTTGTGGTCTACAGCCACAGCTGGGAAAGAAAGAAAAGCTGCTTACAGGATAGGAAAATTGGAATGGAAAAGGTAAGATCTGTAGAATTAATGTCACAAAAAAGTTTGCAACACAGCTCTCTTGCTACCCATTACAAATGCAAGTCCAAATTCAGCTTATTCACAGCTTATACTTTTCCTCGTGGTTGCACACAAGTATCTTAGTTGCAGAGTAGCATATTAGCAATATTTTAAATATTAAGAAAAAATATGTTTTAAAATAATTATTTTAAAGTATTCAAGAAAGGCATATTCAAACTTCTGTGTGAGGAAAAAAGAAGAGTATGTACCCAACACACTTTACAACTTGGCTTGTCCCTTAGTTTGAGTGTACTTCCACAAAAGGGAATATCCTTTATCAGGCCTACAAAAGAGCTACAAAATCTTTCCTTTCTCATTTTATTGTGGGAATAGCGTTCATTATGAAACTTCAGGAAACAAAATTATTTTCAATACATAAGGACCTTCACCAACATTTTGTTTCTTCACTTAGTCACACCAGGGGAGCTGAGGCTGTCATCGGGTTGTGATTGATTACCAAGGCCAGGGGACTTCCTGCCAAGTTTATGTTATTAATAGTCTGTTTAATTCAAGTCAAAATATGCTTGGAACTTGAAGTCTTCAATCCAGCTTGGGAATATGCTCTTCTGAATCTTGGTCTACCAATATATGTCCAAACCAGATCATCTTGCTGATGTCAAGCCCCTCTGAACATGAGAATCTAAGTAGCCCTCAAGCACAGTAACTGCAGGAACTGAAGCTGGAAGAAATTTAACACAAAGCTAGACTTTAAAAAAAATTTTAGTGATGTCTAAGCAGGAACACCCTATGGTAGCAAGGCATATATGTCACTTAACTCTGGTCAGGTTGTTACAGAGAAAGAAGGAAATCCATGAAGGGGCAGACATGTGACTGATTCCAGAGCAGGTTCACAGCTTTATCTTAAGTCCCAAAGTTTCCTACAGGGCTTGCACAGAACTTGGAGTTTCCCCATAAAGAGCTCCCCATCCTGTCTCATCCACAAATGCTCTGATACATTTAGTGTCACCTAAATAATCCCACATCCTATGACTTCATTCTCTATCTTTGCATAAAGGATACAGTAATCAAGCCATAAGCAAACAAAGGTAAGTGCTGTCTCAGCCTTTGAAAAGCCATTTGGTAACTTCCTCCTTTTAGAATACTGCTTTGACTTGTCCCTAACAGAACACTAACAGGCTAGGTTGCTTTGCTAGAAACTGTATCAGCACAAGCTACAGAATAGCCAGGATTCTGCTCAGCAGCAACCAGCACAAACAGCTTGTGTACACGCAGGGTAATACTTACAGCAGAGCTTACAGCACAACCTAACTTAAATCTTCAGCTGTTCATTTTTACTGCTGTAGTAGTTCAACTTAATTGAACTCATATGTAATTGTATACAGATGGAGAGAGATCCAACGGCAGTGAGTACAGAAGTAATTCTTTGTGTCTGTGAACCTTCACTTTTTTTCCATTTTGTTTTGCACCCTTTGTGCCCTTAAGAGCAAACCATACAGTTTCACCTAAGGCTGTGAGGCAAGCAGTATTTTATCAGTCTCTCACTCAGGATAATCCTAAAAAGCTCTTCTCCTTATTAAATTACTGTGTAGAAATTTTTCTGTTTGGAGCCTCCTGCTGCCTTTCAATCTCTTCCCTAATTGAGAAATTAACATTATTCAGAACTGCCCTGACTTGCAGAATGCTGAAGAATTGTCTTAAACACTAATCCATTAACAAGATCCTGCTCTACTAATGTGTCACAAGAATTGCTTCAGCAACCCCTGTGACTCCTCCCCATCACGTTTGCCAGGACAGCTCTCATTTTCTTCCGTAAATGCTGTTGAGATGTGGACATGCCCACAGCCCATACCATTGCCATAGTATTTAACCTCTTCTTGGGCAGTCCTTGAAACAGAGAAGCAAGAACAATCAGCCACTGCTGTAACTGTCTGGGTAGGACTTAGTACAAGAATAGAAACCGATAGGCTGGTGCAGGTCTACGGATGACTCAAATTATCTTCAGTGCATTATCCAGTACAGAGCTGTACTAATACCCACGAGCTAAAGATTTCTTCCCATTACTTCAGGGATGACTACTCACATGCAGGCAGTAACACATGCCTGGAGACTAAGTTGCAAGCCTAGTTAAAGGCAAAAATAAAAAAGGGGAGAAGAACAGGGCAATTAACAAAAACGTGTCTCCTTAGAATTTGTTTTTGGATTTCTATACATCTCTAAGGGGTGAAAGACAACTCTGAAGAGCAAAGTAATTTGGTATTTGTGTGTTCTGTTTAACACAATTATTTTAAAAAGCTAGTATTAAGAAGAAGAGATATTTAATTAACTTATTCCTATTGTAAACAATGAAATTAACAACCTGTTCATGAAAGGACAAAAATATTTCCAGGTTGTCATTATTCTGTATGAAGAAGGAGACAAGGAAATGGAAGTGGGTATGATCTAGAGCACAGCTCTAGTTTTTAAAACAGGAAAGGGAAAATAGTGGTGAAGATTCTCATCAGTAAGATGAGAATCAAAAATACTGGAAATTAAACCCTGAAGCACTTCCCTATGAAGGCTGAGGCTGCTACAAATGACAAAGAACTAAACTCAGCTAAACAGAAGAAATACAATGTTAGAACTCCGGGACAGCAAAAGGAAACAGATCTTTATTACTAACCCAGTGGGTCCTGTAGTCTCATGGATTCAGAAACCTTCATACCACACTGAAGGTCGTGTCACAGTCCCACTACAGAGATACCAGACTTAGGGAATATGGAGCAAAGACACCATACAAATAACCACCAACACATGAGGGACACAACCCACGACCAGTTACATTTCATTGCTCTAGTCCATGCTGTGCAGAGGTGCATAGACCATTCTGAGCAAAAACAGTGTTGCCCTCACTGTATACAACTGCCTGTACCTCCAGCTCCAGTACTCCAAGGTTTATTCTGGCAGACTGACCCAAATGCCTTCCCACTCTCAAAGTGTCCCAGCAGAAAAGACTAGCAGCAATCACAGATTACTTCTTTAGTAAGCCTGGAGCTTCATCACCTGCAAGAAACAAAAGGTACAGACCATGCTTTGAGTACCCTGTAACACTCAGTACCAAAGAGAGTGCACACAATGGTGGGAGAATCTTTCTACAACCAGCATCTTTCCACTGCAAATATCGAGCATCTTTGCTTCAGGATTTTTACTAGCTGGAACACAGTATTATTTAGGATTACTTTTTTTTCCATTCTTTTATATATAAGAGGGCAGCCTCCACCCTAGTGCCAGTAGTGCACATATTTACACTAAAGCAGAAGACATACATCTGGAATGCTTAGCTGTAACAGGGTTGCAATAAAAACACAGCAACATCTTTGTGCTGAGCACGTCATGATCTCACGTGACCACATGTGATCTCCCTGCAGCCAGGCAGGGTTCTCAGGATGTTTTATCCTTCCTGCCTGCTGAAACTGGGTGGGCCAGGCCTTGGTTTGGGTTGCTAAAAAAAGAGAATGCTAGTGCATGTAGCTGGGCTCACAAAGCTTTTGGGTGGGGACATGGAATCAAACCATGCTGGTGACAGCTGTGTTTTTCAGGCTGTGTCTGCATACTACAAATACACTGTACCTCCCTTACTTGAGGAGAAATGAGGCCTCCATCTCACCCAATCACCTCTGCTATGCAGATGCTGCCAGGCAGCATCTGCTCAGGGAGCCAGGGCAGCATGCTCTAGCACACAGCAACTACAAGGGGAGAAGTTTAGGCAGTGATAAGCCAGCTTCTGTTCTGTCCTGTACAGGGACAAGTCAGCAAGATGGAGGAAAGTATCTCATTGGTACTCCTGAATGGTAGCTCATCCTTAAGTAGTCACCTCCATTTTGACTAAACCTTTTTTCCCCACATTCTCTAGACTTGAGTGACTTGAAAGAAGCAGGGGAAAAGTACCATTTGGAAGGGAACAAAAATGGATATCTGATGTTTAAAGAAAACTGACTGAATGGTTTGTAATCAAGTAAACTATCTTTCACCACACAGCTGATAGCTTGAAGCCATAGGGCAGGAAGAAACCACTCCATATATGAGCTATCTTTGCTCACTCAGCAGGTTTCATTGCTGAGACACAGCGAGAAGTGCTCTGAACTTTGCTAAACTAACTATGGTGTTGCTCAGCTGAGGAAAACATGCACAATTGGTAACTTTTCGTCTGTTCACTGCCTTTCTAAAAGAGTGGCTTCCCTGTAGGACAGCACACAGAGCAAGGCAATTACACTGTGAGGTGAGTTCAGGCCAGCATGTGGCCTCCCACTTAGCTGATCAATAGCAAGATATGTAAAGTCCTCTCCGTTTTTATACTCAGAGTGTAATGGTGAACATAAAGGATTCATCAGGGCCAGTGCATAATACTAATTAAAAATTGGTCTTGCACCCAATGCTAGAAAAAATGCTTTGTATTAACAAGTGTTGCAAGACACAGTTCTAGCCAAGAGCTTTCATGACTGTATGATTTAGTTGCTAATATTAGCTAAGCTGCTAATAAATAACAGGAAATCTTTTTCCTTCCACACTGTAAAGACAGCTAATATTGTTACAACTTGAAGCCATGCAAATGCCCTCTGTGTTTGATCCAAAGCTCATTCAACATGGCTGTTAGTACTAGCAAAATGCAAAAGTCTAGAAGTCTGCAAAATTTTTAACTTGGGAAGGCATTCTTACTCCCACTGACACGGTCCACAGAACAAACGCTTTGCAATGATAGTGACTCCACAAGAGCTTGGCAATTGACTTTGCACAGACTAGCATTCATCCATTGTAAACAGTATTTTAGTTCAAATACTCCTGAAATTTCCCAGGCCAAACCCTTGTAAAGTGCTTGGCAACCCTAAATCTTAAGCTGGAGATGATGAGCGTGTATTCAAGATGTTCAGCCATCCATGACATTCCCAAGAGTCAGCAAAACCTGGGCTGTCAAGAAAGAAAAGACTTCAACAAAAAAATTACAACTTTTCAAAGTTCTTATCCTTTACAAAGCTATCTGTAACTGAAGTTGGTTTTACCACCAGCAAGGCCAGAATCAGCGCTCATACATTTGAAAAGGAGAACAAACTTCCAACATATCCAGCTGCAGAGGGAGGGAGAAGCTCTCTTACTGTTAGCTGGGCTTCAAACACTGACATGCTTGTGGGCAAAACTACTATCAGTTCCCATCCCCTTAGCCTAGCAGACAGGTGCTGCTGGACTGGCTCTCCTGCCTCTTTCTTCAAGACCAAAGGAGCTAACAGCAGGCAGCTCTGTGCCTGTGCTGATATCTCTGTCACACACAGGTGCCAACTGCTGCTCAGGAAAGGTTAGGGTCTGACCAAGTCCTGTGTGCCAGATCCAGTGGGACATTTCATATACTCCAAGGTGTCTCAGGTTAGTGTTAGAAGCCAATATGATGACAACTGAATCAAACCCTAGGGGGACACTGCTCTTTCCAGGGCCAGAAATCTCCATTACACTGGCAGTATAACGCACTTCAAGTGTTCTCTCTGCAAGTTCAGCACTGATGGAGGAAAGTCAATTCCCAGACATGACCAAGTCAGAAAGTGTGGACATCACTCTAGAGAACAGCCTGAAAATTATTCCAGACCAGAGCTTTTCGGCTCTGTTCTCAGAACCATTTCTCAGGCTGATATGCTGTTTCAGCTGAAGACCATGAAAAATCCTTCCCAGAATGATAAATTAGTCAAAAACAGAAAGGAATTAAAGATAAAACACCTGTTTGCTGTTAACAGACCCTGGGAATGAAGTGTCTTCTCCCTGCACCAATCATCTTTATTCTACTCTCGGAGTTGCAAATCGTGCTACTTAAACAGTGGGTTTCTGAATAAACTCGTCTTCTCTTCCATCCTGAGAATGACTATGTAGCTGTGTCTCTTTACTCTGCCACAACCAAAGGGTTAAAATACCCTAACAGCACAGCCACAAGAAAGTGCTGTTTATACTGTATATAATCCAGAATTCTTACACTGAGAATGTGGAAGACACTGCTAACGTAATTAGGATTTAATTTTGCACCAAAAACAAAAGCTTTTTATCTGATAGGCAACTAAGTAGACTTTTCTAATTATCCAGCTCCAAGGATTTTTGAAAGAAACAGAAAGCTCTACATCTTTGAGAGTCCTATGTTTGAAGACCCAAGCTTGCCTTCCAAAGCCACATACTTAACCCACTATGCTGGCAGTTAGGATCACAAGGCATAAGTTTTGTGAGGTGGTCCTACAAGGAGCTGAGGCTGAGGAGAGATGCCTGCTATCAGCCAAGTCACTGCACATTAACTAGTGATCAATTACCTGCTGAACTGCATTTACTAGTCAGTTGCCAACTGCAGGGTGACCCGAACTTACTTCCATCTTATTTATAACATGTTAAGCTAATATAATGTTGCTTTGTGCTGTGATGGGATAAAAACAACCATGCACTCAGCATGACTCAGCTGAGTTGTACCAAGCTGAACAAAAGCAATCTGAAGGTCACCCTTTTTTCCAGCGTCCCTATCCATCCTTCCTGGAGCACTGGGGTGCAGCACCTTCACAGCATTATTTGTAGTTAACTATTATCTCCTTCCCCTATCCTGACAGAAAATATGTCAGAAAAAAATATTAGAAGAGAACATAAGAAACCTGTTAACCGTGAATCCTTTCCCCCCCTCTGCCTCCCCATCATGTCCTGTATCATTGTGGTCATCCTCACAAATAGCCCCAGGATTAGTTTACTTAATTTGTATGTAACCTTTCCTAATTGATGTTGGAAAGAGGTGGAGCTGCAGCTGTAACAGCAAGAAGCAGTCTGTCACTAGCCACAAGATGCAAGATAAAAAACCTAACAAGCGAAATTCTCCCACACACTCTACCCAGGCCAGACAAAAATCTAAATACAATCAGTCTGAAGAAATCTTAGCTTGTGTTACTCTGCTCCAAGTGTAATGTTTGCCAATAGGAAAACCTAATTGTGTGAGGAGTGAAGACTCATTTGTATAATTTAAGCTACTAGGTCTTCATTAGACATTCCTAACTGTTAAGTAAAGCAACTTGCTGTGTTCTAACCATTATTCATGATTGGAATAGCATATGCTGCACTTCTCTGTATTTCAGATGAAGGTCTCCATCTTTCCATCTTGAAAATGAGTCTTATTTGACCTTCCCCCTACCTCCACTTCTGGTGACAATTTCACTATTTTCCTCTGTAGACTGCAGGTTTTAAAATGACAGCTTGTTTATGAGCTACAATCAGTTGCACTTGGGGGACAGAGAGGACTAACTCCTACTGCCTGAACAAACATCTAAGGCAGGGGTTAAGAAAAAGTCTGCTGAAAGTGAAATGGTGTATCAAAATACAAAAGATGCTTCACTAGGACCTAGATTCTGACCACCTAAACCTTTAACCAACTCCTATATGGAAAAGAAAACCAGAATCAGTTCGCTGCTTGCCATAGCATATTACTAAGGCATGATATATATTATACCTGTACATATTTAATTAAAAGGGGTGGTTATTTCTCTTCTGCTCTTCATTCTCTTTCAAGAAAGAGAAGTCAAACAATGAAAATCCACCATGAACAAGTAGCCACTTGGCTTCAGCTGGGAAAACACCAGTGCTTATTGTTAGATCATATAGTCCCAATA
Organism: Toxostoma redivivum; assembly: GCA_013397375.1. Taxonomy (NCBI): domain Eukaryota; kingdom Metazoa; phylum Chordata; class Aves; order Passeriformes; family Mimidae; genus Toxostoma; species Toxostoma redivivum. The sequence continues at coordinate 220,587 of VXBI01010271.1, forward strand.
GCTGAATTATCTCTGACTGGAAGTGGATCTGGCTGCCAGTCTCTTCACAGGACTCATGTGTACTGGTACTGAACACCTGGAAGAGGGAGATGATCTATCTGGAGTGTAGAGTTTTATACTGCAGATAGCTAGGCAATTCATATTCGGATACATCTTATCAATAAACTAAGGCTTTTAAAGCTGTTGGTTTTTAGATGCATCTAATTGGTGCTCCACTAACATGCCCCAGTATCAGTCTCTGTCTACCTATCACTGCCATACTGAGTTTAGCTGGTCAGACTTCTTCCAGAATGCAGTTCATCCAATTTAATGCTACCTGCAAGATGTCTGCCACACATCCAGTCCTCCAAGTGACAGCAATGTGAGCGTGTTGAACCTATTCTTCGTGGCTCCCATCAGGTCTTGACAACTAAATGGATTAAACACCTATAAGAAATATGAAGGCTGTTTCAGATCACCATACTGGAAGCCTGGGCCAAGTTTGTCCTCTTATGACAAAAAATGCTTTAGAAACAAGGGGTGAAAAGAGAAAACACAGAGCAGAGGAAGGGAGTCTATTAAGATGCCCTTCAAAAAGCTGTTGATATCTCCAAAGGCAGATGACAAAATAGCAAACTCTGGTTCTAAAATGTGGACATAACAAAGAATCGTGGAAAGATTCAATGAACAGTTTGGTCAAGACAAACTGGCTGATAAATCCTCTTTCAGCATATTAGGTAGAAAGTCCTTAGGACCAACAGACTACCAGACACTTAATGGAGTACCAACAGATGATGCATTCAAAACCAAAAGTTATGGGAATTCTTCACGCCAGCCTGGTGAGGTCTGTACTCCGGAGTCCTTCTTTAGAAGTAGTCTATCTTCTGTGTTCAGCAGAACAGAATTTATTAATTCTTTTATTAGCAATTGCTAAGGTCAGGTAAATTCAACCAAACATGCAAAAATAACTCCTACGGAGCAGAGCATGAGGAAGAGGAAAACAGAAGCTCCCCATTCTAAAGACATGTGACAGCAGTTCTGACATTAAAACTTGAGCTGGTTCTCAAGATGCTACTTCCCCACACAAAAGGTAGCTAGCAAATCAGAGACCATCAGCACATGACAATAAACACAAGAGCAGAAATTGGACAGGCATCAAAATTTCTGTCACGTTCTTAGCTAAGCATCAAGGGGGAATGAATGAATTAATTGACAAATCCAAGGCCTGAAAAGCTTAGCAGTTTGCCTAGCAAGGTAAGAAGCAACCAAACATGCCTCCAAAACAGCAAGGGACCATGGAGTATGATAGTTTTAATCACTGTATTTTCTGATATCTCCGCCAAGACTTCTAAGCACCTATAGCCAGAACAAGCCTCAGCCTTTCTAAAACAAAAAAGGGAAGTACCTCTCTCTAATTTTCACTTCTTAAGACAGCATGACAGACAGGCAGAGATATCACACGAGAGAGGAGACATGACTTAATCACCTGCAGGGCCAGGTTTAAGTTCCAGCACCTGTAAAATTATTAAACAATGCAAATGCTACAGGCATTTAGTGAAATTAAAAGCAATAAATTTACAGTGGGTTTTCACACATTATCCAATTACTAACTTGCTGCAAGATATGAATGTGACAAACAGCTGTGTAATATTTATGAAAAGCATAAAGCAGTTGACTATCCAGCTTCAAATTACAGGCTGACATCACCGTTACTTTTATGTAACTAGAAGGAATTTGTCTCCAGCTGTGGCAATGCTGCAGAAGTCCTCACTTAGCATCTATCAAAGCAATCAGCAAATGGGTCATAAAAACAAGGATCTCCCAAGGACATAACCTTCTGCACAACTGACATTGGCCTCTCAGACATAACCTACTGCATTAATTAAACCAGGATCACTATGAGGTACAATTGTTCTGGCCCAACTTGCACTCAGAGGACTACACTACAAAGCTGCGGAGTAAAAGAGAAAGAACATGCAATAAACACATCCTTACAGTATCTTCCACAGCAAATGACCCGGTCATCAGACTATATCACCTCTAATATTTCCATTTCTCTTTTCAACTACAAGTGAAATAGCAGATTTGATTTTGGATCTGCATCAGACTGGTATCAGACCCAAAAAAACCCCCAAAGCCTGGTTTCTTATGGAAAAAGTCTTTTGCCACCACATTTCCTCTATAGTTTGAAGCCACCATATGAAAAGGAGATGATATTTACACCTGTACTGATGAAAGGCTGGTGTTTGAACTCAGGGCTCCTAGATAACAAGGGAATTCTTAGGGGTGAGGTGATCAATGACACAGCCAACAACACTAACCAAAAGCCAGTCAAAGATCCATACAAACACAAGTTGCTTGGCCTTGCTGCAACAACAGGTATCTTGAGAAAGCGGCAAAAAAACTGACTCTGGCTCTGTGAGCAGTGCTGGCAATCCAGACAGGCAGACAGCAGGAGCTAGGATACTCATGGAGCTATTGCTTAATGGCTAAAGCATCTGATCCTGGAATACAGCAAAAAGCCCCTAGACTCTTAATCTGCCAATAGCTCCTGGTTTCTCACTCGGAAGAAAGCCACATCCTACCCTCCCATGCAAAGCAGATGGGAAACCCATCACAGCACAACATTCCTTGCCAGCAGGCAGTCAAAAAGGCAGTGTCTGTGCAGCCCAGGCCAGCTGGGGCTGCCAAGCAGCCTCCCTGCACACAGCCATTTGTAATAGCTCTCACCTGCTAAGTTGACCTCCCTAGCTGCGTCTGTCAAGACATCTCTGGGGTGGCAATCTCTGCATAAATTTAAAAAACTTTACAACTTAAAAAGGATAATTTAAATACAAGCTAAAATTGACTTTTTAAGCAGGAAAAGCAAAGTGCCTACGCAAAATTAAAAAAAAAAATCCAAAACACGTATAGGCAGATTTCTCCTAAGAGACTTGTCCTCTTTGGCAGGTTTGATTCTGGTCACTCTGGTGGGTTTCTGGATTGCAGCAAACACTATACAATCCCTCCCCCAAGAAAGTTGCTCTTTCTGTCACAAGAGGCATGGTTGGTCACCTGCTCCCAAGCTCCAGAGCATCCCCCCATCACGTGCAGGCTCCCAGGGCTCTGGCATCCCTTTTGCCACTTACCAATCAAGCAGAGATTACATTCTAGGCATTAGGCTTTATGACCTTGTAGTGTTCCCTTCTTTCTTTTGAGAAAGCCAGACTTCATGTTGTTTGGGTTGCCTTGATACTGCCCATATTTCCATACACAATCTAACTTCATCCATTTATGAGTTTTTAATTGACTGACCAAATTAAACCACCTGGATATGATGTGATCTGCTTCCTAACACAGGAACTGGAACCTGTTCCTTTCACAAACAATCCCATAAGCATTGTAAGATGGCTGTGCCACAAAATAGGGCCCACACACTTTCCCACAGCAAAAGGGCAGTTAAGAACCAAGGGGTCCACAAAATCTAGGAAAGTCTTTTCCAAAGAGAGACAGCTGTCATACAGCCTTTCAAGATAAGGAGGCAACAATGATACGGAACCAAATCTGAAGGTTCCTGGCTTCCTCAGTGTCACAGCCACCTTGTCAGACCTAAGACTAGAAGATGTTTACTGAGATTGAACAAAATATCCTGTGGCCACATCTAAAAATTATATCCATGACAAGCAGAATACATGCAGTTGATTAATTTGAAGTAACTCAGAAACTGAAATTTTAAAATTATTTTACCCTGTAGAATAGTTTGAAAGAAAGTCAGTTTAAGCTTAGTTTTTTTAAAGAATACAGAATCTTCAAAACTGAAGTAATCTAGCATTGTCAGAATTATGTTTAAGGGGAAAAAACCCTCAAACCACTAAACATTTTGTTCCCAGAGCAAAGTTATTTTTGTTCCCAAAGAAAAGTAAATTTTTGGCTGTTCTTTGGATTGTCAAATTCTTATCTAATATATCCACATTTGAATCAACTACCCAAGGAAGCCATAATTAAGATAATTAACTTATCATACACACATAATTATGATTTCTACTTCAATACTTGGAAGAATTACTAACATGTTGCTACATGATACAATTTTAAAGCAGCAGTGAGTAAGTTATAAAATAAAACAGGAGGCAATTAAAACTGTTCAACTGATTGCAGAGACTACTACCATAGGAGAGTATAGTTGGTGTGGTTGGGATGAATTCTCTGCACAGCAGCCCATATGGTACTGTGTTTTGGATTTGTAATCAAAATAGTATTGGTAACACACCAATATTTCAGCTGTTGCTGAACAGTGCTTGCAGAACAACAAGACCTTCTCTGTTTCCCACTCTACCTTTCCACTCCCTGCCAGCAAGTAGGCTAAAAGGTAGGCAGAAGATTGTGAGGGGTCACTGACAGGATAACTGACCCAAACTGATTAAAGGGATACATCATCACATAACATCATGTTTGGCAAAAAACTCTGGGGGTAATATTTTCCAAAGTAATTGCTGCTTAGAGACTGGCTGGGCATCCCACTTCTTGTGGAAAGTGGTGAGTTACTGCCATTGTGTCACTTGACGTCCACACACATACATACTGTCCTTCATTTAAACTGCGTGACCCAAAAGTTTTTCTTGCATTTGCTCTTCTGATTGTCTCCCTCATCCTGCTGGATGGACCTGAGCCATCAGCTGATTACTAATTGCTAACCAGGGTCAGCTCCCTTCAGAATTCCAAAATACAGAGTTACTCCTTAGAAAACAAGGAATGAGGAGTCCTTCAGGACAGATTAAAGGAAATTTAGGACAACTTGAGGTTCTGGGAAGAAAAAACTACAGGTGAATCGAAAATTTTTTTGTAATAGCTAGGGATTTCAGGAGCAGAAAACAACAAACAAACAAACAAACAAAAAACAAAAACCCCAAAACAAAACAAAAAAAAAACAAAAAACAAACAAACAAAAACAAAACAAAAAACCAACCAAAAAACCCAACAACAACAAAAAAAGCCAAAAAAACATGTAGGTTTTCCAATACATCAGAAGCCAGCTGGTTGAACAGGTTCTAAACTACCAGGACAAAGATAAGGCAGATAAAGTCAGCACAGTGAATATTACATATTTCTGCACCTGCTTTCACTTTAGGAGATGAGGAACGGAAAATCCTCAGCAATGTGTTAACTCTTTTCAGAAAAATGCAAAGTACTTCTAGGGGCGAGAAAAAAAGATACAAAAGTCAAAGTACAAAACCCTACAAATAAGCTCAAAATGAAACATTAAATCCTATGTCAGAAAAAAGCAAATGAGTGCTGACAAATTCAAAACCACCCCACAGATTAAATTAGACCCATGTATTATGACTCATCTGAATAACTGCCGAGCAAGCTGTGTCTGAAAAAACATCTCAGCATGGAAGAATTTCTACACCTGGGTCAGAGAAGGTAAGCTGTACTTAGTTGCCTTGCTTTGCAGCAGAATTTGTCAGTACCTTGTCAGAGAAAGCCAGGTGGCAGTGGAGGAGCAGAAAGGAGACAGAACAAATCAAAGTTCAGAATACAGTTGTGATGAGGTGCAGAAGCAGATTAGTCCAACAACAACAGATAGAGAACCAATGTTGAAAAGAAAAGGATAAACCACATTCCATATGTATCAACATAGAGCTGTATGGAGACATTTGGTGAGTAGATGCTCCCAGAAAACATCTGAAAGTTCAAGTTAAGTTCGTAAGCTTTTCTGGACTGAACAACTGTTGCCGTCATCTCAAATCTACTGCATTTTATTACCTGCGCCCACAATAACTCCTCTCTGAGGCAAATCTGTGAAGGCACAGGAGTTGCCTAAGGCCCCTCCTGCTACCTCTGGCACATGTGCTGTCTCCCTGACAATCACCATGTTTCATCAAGACTTATCAAGCCCCACAGGAAGCCTCGCCAAGCAAATGGCACCTCAGCTTTCAGCAGCAGGACTCAGTCATTAAGGGTTAGCTCACATACATTATCCAGCCAAAGCACTGTACCACAACACACACTGTACAAGAAGAAGGGTCACATTGTATCCTAATTTTAAATGCTGGAGGGTTTCTTGGGGGAAGGTGTGGGAGGCACACGCATTACTGGAGGAGACTTTAGAGGCTCCAGATGTGCAGAAGCCCTTTAGGACATAATTTAAAATTTTAGATGAACATATGTACAGGCTGAGAAGTGCCATCTCAAATAAGAAACATTTCTTCAATCCAATTCATGGACAATTTCCTGAGAAAGATGTACAATTCTTTGAGCTTCAACTTTTTCAGTGCTACATTGAAACCTACTACATGAGATCAAGGCTTCAAACACATGCAATCTTGTCAATACTGATTCTGATCACTGATTCAGGGTTTAATAATTTCCTTCCACTATTTCACCTCTTACCACTTGTCTACTGCAGACAAGACACTTCCTGGTAATTTACTTTCATTTCTTTAACATTTACAGTGAGGCAAAGCAACAAAGTATGAATCCTACTTCTAAAACTTAAAGGCAATAGAATACCCACTCTTATGGTATCTGAGCTCTTAATAATTGTCCAACCTGTTCTTCTAAGCTTCAGTTACAGATATTCTAAAGTTTCTGTAAATAAACAAACAGCCAAGAGCACTTAAACTGTAGTTGATAATTTATGAGTTGGAAGAGGAATCAGAAGACCCAGCAATATCCTTTGAGCCCTAGTTTCTATTATAGCTCTACTGGTGATCTATGAAACTCCATAGTTTTGCTATCTGATGCACAATTCTAAGTATCCAATGAGTGTAACATAGATTAAAAAATCAAACAATTTGATATACAATCAAACTCACATGGAAAAAAAATCCAAAACTTAAGATAATTGAAACAGGACACAGAACGAGCAAGTCTAAACTCCAATCCTATGAAGCATGAGTATTTCAGCACCCCAGAAACAGAAAAGCATTGTAGCTTAAAAATAGGGTGTGATACCAGATAAGAGCAGTGATTCAGCTAGAAGACAATGAGAGTACAAAAGCAAGAGACAAGCCAAAACCTGCACTGTAATGACAACACACAGTCACAGCCTTAACATCTCCTTCGGTGCTGGAATGAGAGGTTAAGGACAGGGCAACCTGTTTCATGAGTACAAATAATAGGAAAAACTATAGCCATCACAGAAGCAAAAGCCATCACAAACACAAATGGCTATTACCAGCTTATCTCCTAACAGTGATGCACACTGCAGCCATCTGCAATCAAACACAGTAAGCCACTTTGCAAAGCAACACAGCTTTTGCAATTTGAACCAAGACATTTAGTCACAACCAAGATCTGACCATAAAGATCGCAAATGCAAAAAAGGAACAATATTGGGAGGAAATTAATTTCCTGCCACAGTAGAATGTATAAAATGTATGTCTCAACCATCCACACGCTTATATGTGCAGAACGAGACAGTAACTCCTCGTGCAATTGCTAATGTTTACTCACACACTGTTCTTTTTTTAAATTAACAAACATAACATTTGGTCCCATTGATGTAGTTCCATGGTTCTGGGGTCAAGAGATGGATACATCCATAACCTCCACCCAAAACTAGATATGCATGTCAAAGAAGCACTTCCATAATTATGAGAGGGATTGCATTTTTTTTTTCTTAGTCTGCTTCCTGCCCTTTGATTCCCCTTGGATATTGCTTCTAATAGTCTAAACTTCTGAACAACGGCTACTCTAAACCTGATTTCTCAAAGACAGATCATTAATGCAGACAGTGTCTCCCAACAAACTCAATGGGCTTTGACATTTTAAGAGCTGGAGGAAGGCATGGGAAGCAGAGTAGGAAAAGAGGCTACTATCCCTATTGACAACACCACTTATGGTCACATCTTGTTAGACACCAGAACCTCTGCTAAAGGCATACAGGTAACTGGGTTTTAATTTGTTTAGGATTCCCAAAGAACTATTAACAGAAAATCCCCTACAGACTCATCAAATACAAGTTTCCTTCTTTCTCTAAAGATGACTTCCCAGAACCATTACCCCAATGATTACATTCAATCTTTAATCAGAGCTTCAACCCTGAACAGCTCTCTGTAGAGAAAAACACAGCAGAATATGTTCAGAACTGTCAGCATGCTGAAGCCTTGCTGTGCCTGGCTATGACAGTAAGAGGTTGAAAAGGTGACATTTACAGTCTGGTACCTAAACAGCACATGGCACTGCCTCTCTTCAATTCTTTCTTAAAAGTCTGTAGTATCAGAAATTAAAACTCTCCACATTTCTTCCTCAGGACAGAATAGAGAAAAATACCCTGGCACAAGAGAGGAAAACCTGATGTGTTCTCACCATGACATTATTGAAAGCGATCTGTCCATTTTGTATAGCTTTAAACTGTGCTGCTGCCCATGGGTGTGAATACTGTGTGCAGAGCCCTGGACACTATTTTTGTTACCCAAAGAATTCCTTGGTTTGCATCAGGGTGCTATTCATCTATTTCAGGATAAGTTAAGGTAGGGCTATCTAGTTAATGATAGGGTCTACTATAGTACCATGTAGACACCTAGTCTTGTCAAGCTTGTTCTTTAAACCCCTGTCTAATTGGGCTAGACATTTTGTACCACACAGTAATTGTTCATACACTTCCACTGAGGTGACAGCTAAGAAGACAGCTGTACTTCCCGCAACTATAAATCACAGCAGAGGGGAGTGAGTAGAGATTACCAAATACACACCCCACCCCTTCAGTGCAGGACAGCATGTAAGCTGAGCTCCAAGTATAGGGCTCACTGCCAGTAAAGAGTAACTGCAAAAGGATTCAGTACGGACCATAAGGCCATGCTTAACTTCAGGTGTTAGGTTAGGATCTTGTGGCTACTGTAATACTCAGACAGCTCTCATAGTTCTGTAAAGGCGCAGCTGAACTCAAATGTCAAAAACCGATCCAAGAAACACATCTTATGGATGACCTTAATTGCAACCTCATGGGTTCTCATTTCCCAGGGAAGCAGACACCACACAAGGAGCAAAAATTTACCACTTGAAATAGCACCCAAACGAATCCTGCCATGTCCACACAAGGTCTAGCTGTGCCAAGCACCACTTTCATGACCGTGATCTCAAGGGGATCCTGCATTTCCTTTCCTCCAGCCATACACTGTAGACCCCTTTACTGCAGCAAAGAAAATAAAATAGTTCATATATATATGGAATCAAAATATGCACCAATCACAAGATACTGCCACCTTCTGACTTAGTAGGGGACTGACCTAGAAAACCCACAAAGCTGAACAGGGTTGCAGCTCGACTGAGCCCATCTAAATACTACTCAAGGCTGCCAAAAGGGGACAGTTGTCTTTTCTCTGTGTTCACCCTACCTCTTGAAAAGCTATTTCAACTCATGTTCTGGAAAGTCATCCACAAAAGAAAATGAAATTTTTATTTCAGATAAGCAATTTAAACCAGGTCAGTGATGACTATAAGAAATGGAGGCAGCACAACTGAAAGCGAGGAGAAGGTAAGATAGAAGAGAAGGTCCCCATCTCCTGCAGCAGCAACACAGACCACCTCAGCTGTATCATTTAACCTTATTTCAGGGGATTTGAAAAGTCAAAGGACAGAGAAACAGTCTTGTCTCCAAAGCAGAAGTGCTCAAAGAAGGGAAAATTGCAGTGATGTTTATGAAATGCAGATCCTTCAAGTCTCCTCACAGAACCAAAATCAATGGGACCATTGAACGAACTCAGCTTTGTTCTAACTTGCTTGTAACTGAAGTGACTATTCAACTCCTCAGGGTCAGTTTGTCTCACAACATGCACTTCCAAAAGCATTTCTCAGGTTTGATTTATCTATTCATAAAATGCTCATCCTCCTTGAAACCCAGTGAAAATTAATAGATATCACCCCTAACACTACCAAAACCACCTGAGAGGAGAGAGGGAGGAGAAAGAAACCTGACCAGGGAAAAAAAGCAGGCAACAAACACAAATAGGAAAAATGATGGGAAAAGCAGTTAAACCTGTATCTTGTGGGAGACAGGGAAAAATCTTGTTGGCTTCCAAGAACTTAAGTTTCCCTTTCCTCCCTCCCCCCTCAAACTTATTAACTTAGTAATTAAAAATAATTTTTTTGAGTAATCCTTATTGGGAGTTTCCTGTTTACACAGCAGTTACTCTGTGATCCAATAAACTCCCTGGCCTGAAGTACGTGACCTTGACATACAGTCAGTCCAGCATACAGCAGTTAACTTGAAAACAGGAAGCTGTCAGTGCACCAAGGCACAGGAACAAGAAGCACACAGAAGTTATACTTCTCTACCAGCACCTCCTGCAGCTTACTTCAAGTGCCAATCAGGAATTAAATCAAACAATACATCATGAATATCTATGCCAACAAGAGTTCGCCAGTACTCTCTTGAAAAATCAAAACTTTCTTTTAACTGTAAACATCTTCCATGGGCTGATATAGCCAAAAGAATTGCAAGCATCACAGGGTGGATTTTGAAGGGCTTTTATGCATAAATGAATAAGAGCAAGAAGAAATTTTCATTATAACCTGCACCTAACTGTTTTGGGGTTATAGCCAGGTGACAAGCATTAGTGCTCATACATTCTGGTATGTACCATATCTGGTATGTTTGTAAGGTATCAGGTTTTATGGGAATCACACACATGGTAACACCAACCAAATGTATGGGTGTATCAGTAGAGACTTAAATACCAGGCTGCAGCTACATGAATTGCTCCCTGCTAACCTGCATCACAAAAGTCTGCCTTTTGATTAAGAGCAGGAACAGTAACAAGGCTTATCCTCTGATCTGGAACACAAATCCAAAACTAGTGGACTTTGCATTTAAATCTTAGACACACTGATCTACTTTACAAAAGTGGTAGTCCTACCTCACCTTGGTTCTCCACAGTTCTAAGTTACACAGACTGCAACAGGGCCTATGATAAAATAATTTCCAAAAATGCACCTCAAGCAATCAGCAACCACTCCCACTCAGCCCCTTGACAGATAGCAGAAGGCCTGGATGTAAAAGCAAGCCCAAGTTTGTCTCTTATGTGGAATACAGATATTCTCAGTTACCCTAGCTGCTTATCAGCAATGGCCCACCTTAGTCAACAGTCTTCAGAGAATGTCCATCAGCAGTTACTTCCACAAAAAGGAAGGACAAATGGGCTAATACTAAGATGTTATAAAGACCATTTCAAAGGGAGAATTCCCAAGCAGCTGTAATAATCTGGTTTTAAAAGGCATTAAGCAGACACAGAGGCAATTCTTCAACATTCCTTTAAAACAGGTTAGGGCAAAGCAATTAGCTGCCCCTTTAAATAACTGCATCTATCAAATCTCTGACACAGCAAGATCTAAAAGGGAACTCACTACCAAGTTTAGCACCATTTTTCCTCTCCCTTCCATGGCAATTTGCTATATTGTAATCTACACAGGAAGCCACAGCTACCAGTTGCTTGCTGCACTCTCTTACCCTACACTTCTTGAACAAGAGCCCATCAATAAAAAATCATACAAATGTTTAAGCTGAAAGGGACCTCTGGAGACAGTTTAGTCTATATAGACTAACATTACATCCTTGAAAAAAGCATCAGCAGCTATGCTCACTTGCAGATACCCACCACCACTAACAACATACTACAGTTAAGGTGTTGGACTCATGCTACCAATATTTGAACTTCATCCCATGTGAAAGGCACGAAATCCACCAAAAGGTCCATGATGGGCTTTCAAGTACAATATTCTCCAAAGCTGTCTTGGTGCACCTGCAGATTCAAAGGAAAGTACAAAAACTGACACCAGCAACAGCCCCGCAAAAGTGCCCTTCCACTTAACTCATGCTGACAGCACCATCTAGTGCATTACATGCAAACAGACCTTTTTTTCCATAGGTAACAAAACAGGAAGTAAAGTTACCACCACACAGTAATTTCTAGTAAAATTAGAAAATGCAGGTATTGCTTATAAATAACACATGTTAAATAAACTTTTTGTGTGCATACCAGACACTGAAAGGTCACTCCACAAGCACCTTACCTAAGTGATGATTGATATGATCAGAACACAAAAGAATTGCCTCAGTGTTTGGCTACAAAATCAGAAGTTAAGAGCCAGTAAAACTACTAGTGTCAAGTCCTGCCTAATTGACACTCCAGAGAACAGATAAATGGGATAAATGTTGAATGAGTACAAATTGTAGCACTACAGTAATAATCACATTTCATCAAATCAAGAAACCAATACAAAGTTGAATAGGTACCTTAATTCCGTTCTGTAAAACTTCATAATCACCTCCTAATTTTCACCTCATCACATAATTCCATCTTTCATCATCTCTTTCTGCAGAAATACTTCAGTTCTTCAGGGCTTGCTTTCATCCTCTGTTCAGACTTTGCTTGCATAGCTTTGAAGTGAGACAGAGAACACCAAACAGTGCTACTGAGTGCCTTTCGCATTCCAGCCCCCTTCACTGGAAAGGAAAAGTGCTTCCTTAAGCTAGCCAACAGTTGCTGTGACAATCAGGCATTTTTACCAACCTGTCCACTCTGGGAGCACAGGCAAACACAGTGAATATGAGAAGTGAAAATTCCTGGAACTGAATTGTTTTGGAGGGGAGAATTCAAGCTATTTAGTTGACTATGTGTACCTATCAGGCTAGTCTAGCAAATATCTGCAGCCTTAAAACAAAAATTATCCCATAGTCTACAGCATTACTCACTTTGCTATGCCACTACTCCAGTTAAAGTGAAAAAAACAAACAAACAAACAAACAAACAAAAACCAAAACAAAACAAAAACAAACCACCAAAACAAACCAGGTAGAGCTTTTATAACAGTAGCATGTCAGCTAATAAGATATAAACATATAAACTACCATAGTGGAAAAAACAAGCCTTACTTGATAATTGCAAATTACACACAGACCTAATCATAGAATAATGAAATCATTAAGGCTGGAAAAAACCTCCAAGTTCATCAAGCCCAACCTTTGAACAATTACCACCACGTCAACTACACTGTAGGAGCAAGTGCCGTGTTCAGTTGTTTTTTGAAAGCCTCCAGGGCTGGTGACTGTACCACCTCCCTGAGCAGCCCATTCCAATGCTTAACTAACCTTCCTGTGAAAAAATTCTTCCCAATATCCAGCCTGAACATCCCCTGGCACAGCATGAGGCCATTTCCTGTCATCTTGCTGATACTAACTGGAGAAGGGGTCAACCCCAACCACACAACAACCTTCTTTCATGTAGTTGTAGAGGACAACAAGGTTTCTCCTGAGCCTCCTGTTCTTTTGGGTGAGCCAGCTCACCCAAATTTTGGGAATGCCAGCTTCTCCAGGAGAATGCCAAGGGACACAGCACCAAAGGCTTTGCTGAAGTCCATGTAGATACATCCACAGCCTTTCCCTCATCCAATGGGCAGGTCACCTGGTTGTAAAAGGAGATTAGGTTAGTCAAGAAGGACCTGCCTTTCCTAAACCCATGCTGTGGCCTGATCCCCTGGTTGTATTGTATATACTAGCAAGTGCAACTTAGTGCCCAAGCTTCTTCATAAGCTGCCTGAAAGGGCAACTAAGATGAGGTGGTAAAGTTTCCACCGACATTACGGTAGAAGAGAGAGATGCTCTAAACAGAAATTTAATTTTAAAACTATGTGGATGGATAAAGCAGTCTTGTTTCATATTTCACAGAATCATTTGGATTGAGAGTAACCTTAAGGGTCATCCAGTTCCAACAACCCCTCTACCATGGGCAGGGATACCTTCCACTAGATCAGGTTGCTTAGGGCTCCATCTAACCTGCCCTTGAACACTTCCAGGGATGGGGCACACAAAACTTCTCTGGACAGCCTGTGCCAGTGTTTCACCCCTCTCACCATAAAAAAATTCTTCCTGATAAATAATCTAAACCTACTCCCTTTCATTTTTTTAAGCCATTGCCCCTTGTCCTGACCCTACATTTCCTTGTAGGAAGTCTCTCACCATCTTTCTTGTAGACTCCCTTCAAGTTCTGGAAGTCCACAGCTAGGTCACCCCAAAATCTGAACAATCCCTTTCTTCAGCTTTTCCTCATAGGACAGGTGCTGCAGCCCCCTCATCAGCTTGGCAGCCCTCCTCTGAATTGGCCTGATTTCCAGGGGAAAAGAAAAAAAACAACGAGAAGGGAGAAGAAAGGTAAAAGACAAGAGAAAGCTAGGGAACAGCAATGACCAGCATCAGGGATTAAATAAATACTGTTAACTTTGCCCCACTCAAGACTCTCAGAAAGAGCTCCAACACCACACACAGCTGTCACAACAGCACGGGGACGCCGAGAAACGCGAGCTTCCCACACTTCCGAGAGCAGAGAAACTTCCTCGTTTTCCTTGTCCTCATGGCCCAGCCAGGACACTGCCAGGGACTGACATGGCAGCTGCGCCCTCAGCGCCCCGCGTGGCGCATGCGCCGCCTCCGCCCGCCCGCGGAGCGTTCTGACGCGAGGAGCGTAAACAAAGCGGCGCCCTGTGGGAAGAGGGAAGCGCTACGTGCAGGAAGAGGGAGCCTCCATCTTAGGTTCTCGTCGCGGCGGCGGGATGGCGACGGATAGCCGGGAGGAGAAGGGTACGTGGCAGTAGAGAGGAGGGCAAGTGTTAGGCCCTAGGGAGGGGGGGAAGTCTCGGACGAGGATCGGGCCCCCGCCTGAGCCTTTCCCCTTCCCTGGGGCCTCCTTGGAAGCTGGTGCTGGGCCTTCATCCCGGGAGATGTACATCCCCTCTAAGGGAGCGGAGGGGTGACGGGGTCGGGAGTGACCCTTCGAGGATATTTTTGCGGAAGCGCTCCCTGTGTTTTGTTGGGGAGCAGGAAGTAATAGGGCCCCTCATACTTCGGTGTCACGGCGGCAGCGGGCTCGGGACAAGGTGACTCGAGCAGCGGGAAGAAGAAGTTCGTAGGCCTTAAGTTTTACATTATCGACAGCGAGTTGCTGCAGGTTGTCTTTTCGCAGAAGGTATTTGCTGTTTTTACTGCGGCTTTTTGCTTGTGCTTGGATCGCTAGGCCGTTTTGGTTTTGGGGTTTTTTGCCTGATTTTCTTTGAGGGGATGTAGTTACTTTAGAAAGCAGAAACTGGTGTTGGAATCTTATTTTGGTGATTGTTGTTTGGCTTTTTGCCGTCAGCTGTGATTTCTGGGCACTGTGGGTGAATAAATTTGAGTTAGAGGAATCGTACGATTTCAGAGTCATTGCTCTGGAATAATAATAATCTGGGGTAATTAGTGTCGAATAATAGAATCACAGCTCTTATAACTGGCTACCGCTATCCACGGAAGCTGAAGTGATCCGCATGTTTTTTGTGAGGTTATATTAATCAGTCCTCCCAAAATAGCTTCTTTAAGAAGCAAAACCAAAATTAGGTGTAGCAGATTGCTGTCTGGTGGTTAGTGTGGAGAGTTGCAGAGTTAAAAAAGGGCAAAATATCACTAGGGTATTGTGGCTTGTATTGAGTTCATTTGAATTTCAGTGGAGAATAATGCTTTGTGTAAAGCCTTCTGCAGGATATGCATCCACAGAATGGTTTTGTCGGAGTGGCAAAGGTTTGCTCTCTAATATTTATTGTGAAACTATATGACATGGAAAATTCCCAGTAGGTTTTGTTAGAACTGATAAATAAAATTATTAGCAATGCTTGATCCTTAATGGTATTATTGTAAGACTGGTAGATTGGGATATGATCAGGTTATGTTGAAACAGATCTGATAGCCCACTGTGGATGAGCAGTGAATTTGAAATGTTTGCTGTTGTCATCTATAATTTTCTATTCATATAATTATTTATCCTGTTGGGCTTGATTTTTTTTTTTAGCGTTTGTTAATCACTGCCAGTGGTAAAGTTATATTTTTACTTTAATTTGTTCTTAATTATTTCTCATGTGAAAGGGGTTATTTTGAGTGAATAGCAGGTATTGATGCACATTTGCAGCTGAACTGATTTCTGCTGTAAGTGCTCCTCTTGGAAGAGAAATGCTTAAAAAAAGCAGAAATAAGGCTTTCAGACCTGTTTAGTTTGAAATCACAGGGTCTTACTTCATTTGTGTGGCAAATCGGTTTTTTCTTGGACCCTTCCAATAGTTATAATTCTCCTGGCTAGCAGAAGAAATGGTCTCCCAGGCTACCTTCCTGCTATTTTGAGTGAGTTAAATTTGTTCATGGAAGGATCCCACAAAAGACAAGTGGGCAGGAGAGCTCTGTTGGGAGTATCTGTCACAGAAAGAACTCATTTGGTCCCTCCCTCTTCAGTGGTGAAGGACTATAAAATATTTGTCCTTTGCCATTTTTCTGTTTCTAATTTTGTGTTTTTCCTGATACCTCTCTGAAACAATTTAACTCTTCAAGTTGAACACTGACAGCAGCAGTTCAGTGAGGGGAATCATCTTGTGCAAGTCAGTCAAGCAGTGTATCCAGTGCAAGAGAGAGGCAGGAAGCAGACTGCTAAATAAATCTGGAAATGTGTTTCTAAACAAATCAGTCAATGTGCCTATAGAAGGGGATAGGGGAACTCATTCTGCTCCTGTCTCCTGCACCCTTTTTAAGTTTCCAGCAGCAAATGAGGCCTATCTTACCTGGAAGGGATTTAGGAGAGAGTGTGTGTCAAACTTGAATTTTCTGTTAAATTTTCCTTCTTATTTACTTTCGAATGAGCTGATACAGGAGTCTTTTAGCACCTTTGAATGCTGCTCCAGTAGGTAGGTAAAATGTAGTTTACTCTAGTATGCTGTTGTCTCACCAAGAGGGAAACAAATCTAAGGTTCAATATGTATGATTTGAGATAGATGATATGTTTAATTTTCTAATCCCAGTGCACCTCTTTTTCATTAGTGTCCAGTAAAAAAACCTTGTGCTCTAGACTTGCCAAACTTCCTGTGGGCAAGCAGAATGAAAGCCAGGAAATTGCATCCCATATTTGGCAGTTGCACAGCCATGAATCTGACTCTCATATATTTATCAGTCACAGCAAGAATATTTGCTGTAGATGTATACATGCTGTGATGTCTACAAACATAGAGGGCTATTCCCAAGAGAATTGTGATGCAAGTTTGTCTGGCATTTAAATGCCTGCTAACTGTATACTACCAGAGAAAGGTTTGATCCAATTCTCTCTGCAACATTTCCCTTGCATTAGATACACCAACTGAGTAGTCCAGGGATCACTTCTGCATTCCCCTACCACCGAAAATGTGGAGTAGTGCCAGCAGGAAAGTTAGTGCACATGCTGACTTCAGATTTGGTAGTAGAGAAACAATTATAATACTAATTTTTTTAAATTATTATTTATAATGTGGATTATGTTTGGGGTTTTTTTTAATATCAAGCTGTAAAATTTCTTTTGTGGCTCAGCTCAATACTTTGAGATAGACAAGCTGTCAAATTCTAGAGGACTTAATTTCCTGCATTACCCTGGTTTCATGCAGTACAGGAATCCTTACCTGTGTCTGCTACAGATATTGTAAACCAGCTGAATCTTTGGAGGTTGCTCTGGTTTCTTTTTACCAAGCACAGAAAATGCAATCGATCACAAAGTGGAAAGAACTAAGAATTTTGGAGAGATTCCAAAATTAATAGTTTTTTTATTTTTCCCTTTGCATACTTAGGCTTAGTTCAGTCTTACTTTTTAAAGTTCTTGGAATATAGATGTGCTACCCTAAAGCTCATGACTCCTTCTTCGAATAGAATCACCATATATCCCCTTTGGTTTCAGGCAGAGTGAAACAGCCAGAAATGGTGACAGATTTTGAAAGTTTTATGAGCAGATGTGGGCATTTACTGTTTCTGGCTTGAATTTTCTTTAACACTTACCCTTTTGTGTAAGTTGTGGGTTGTTTTTTTTTTCCAAAACAGCTCAAAGTTAATGATGCAGCAAATAAGTACTGCTTTCCCCATTGTGTTTTTTCTATTTGTAAGTGAACCACAAAACTCGCCTTTCTAACACAGCAATGACAACAAAAATAGTGGAAGAGAGGTAATTCAACATGCAAGTTTCAGAATTTTTCAGATATAAGGGTCCCTCCTCTTTACTAATGGCACTCAAACTATCTCCTGGTCTCCCTTTTTCTCAAATTGTATACAGGCTTTTATGTTCAGCTTTCATTTGTAGCTCAGCTTTCCTGCAAAGCTTTTGTGACATGAGGAGCCAACTTGGACCTTGTTTAGGGATCTAAATGCATCTTGTGACATATTTTAATTATTTTATTTTCCTTCCAAATGAAAGTGGAAAAAAAATCAAGATGTCAATTTTTGCTTTGTTACAGATCTAAAAGAAATGTTTGGGTTTGTAAATACTAGTTCTGTAGTTTATATGTCCTGACTTTTTATCGTTGGTTTTGACTTTTTGTGTATTTTCAGATGGTGAATTGAATGTTCTGGATGACATTTTGACTGATGCTCCTGACCAGGATGATGAGTTGTATAACCCCGACAGTGAGCAAGACAAAAGTGAGAAAAAGGGTATGTGGCTTTGGTAGTGGATGTTCTGCAGAAACATAAGTGGTAAAAAACATCTGTTTTATTACAGTTGGCCTTTGAAGTAATGGGTTTTATAACTTGATTCAACAAGTGAATGAGTTCTAAAAATCTTTATTTCACGGACATGTGCTTTTTTACATGACCCTCCAAGCAAACAGTCAAATCCATTTCATTTTGTCTCGAGCAGTTGCTGAGTCTGGCTTGTTCTGAATTCATTTGCTGTTAGCAAATTACTGTCCTTTTTGGCTCAACGAGGTGAGATGGAAGCAGAGCAAAGGGGTTGCAAAATCTGATTCCAGCTCAGTTCTTGATTTGGCTTTAGGCCAATCCCACAAGCATTTAATTTAGCATTTCTGTGTATAAAATCTGAGAAACACATACGTCTTGTGAAGTAAAGTACATGTTTTGGAGCATGAGCTATTCCTAAGAAGCAATTTTGAGTGTTGCTGCAAAGCCTACAACTGGAAGATGCTCCCTATGACTGCAGCAGGGTAATTACCTAAAATAGAGTAAGTAGGAGCCTCTGTACAGTTTTTGTTTTGATATCAGAAATAACACTGAACTTGATATTTCTTTCTATTTAAGGATCAAAAAGAAAAATTGACAGGATTGAAAATGCTGAAAGCAAGAGGCAAAAACCTTCTCTGCATTCCTCGAGGCAGATAATGCCAAAGCCTCCCAGCTCATCAGTTAGCAATAACAAGAGAATAGTGAGTATGAAAGGAAAGCCAGTGTCAGAATACAAGACTGAGGAGTATCAGAGATCTGACAGAAGCAAACGCCCAGATGGTGATCGAAAGATGCGAATGTCAAGCAGTTCCAGGGAACCTTATAAAGGACAACCAGAAAAATCTTACATAAGGAAGAGGGATATTGACAGAAGGGCAAAGTCTTCTACACCGGATGGTTCAGAGGTATTAAGTATTCTTGCTGCCTTATAAATAAAGCAATTTTATGAGACTTTTGTAAAGCACATTTTCTTAGGACTGTGTGTGCATCCTGACAATGTTATATGACTGCTGATTCGCTTTTTCTTTAAACATCAGAGAATCAGGCATGATGTGGATAGAAGACCAAGCAGATCTAGCCATTCTTCTAAAGAAGAGGTGAACTCTGAAGAATATTGTTCAGATCACGAGACTGGCAGTAGTGGTTCCTCTGAACAAGGCAACACAGAGAACGAGGAGGAAGGAATGGAAGAAGAGGAAGATGATGAAGGGGAGGAGGATGAAGAGGTGGAAGAAGATGGGGAGGAAGATGAAGAAGAGTATGAACAGGATGAGAGGGATCAGAAGGAAGGAAATGACTATGACACACGGAGTGAAGCCAGCGATTCTGATTCTGAATCTGCCTCTTTCACAGATGGGTCAGTCAGATCTGGGTCTGGTTCAGATGCATCAGGTAGGCAGCATTTTGCATGCTAATCTGAAATATCTTGCCGCTGAAAGTTTGGCTACTTTTAAAAATAACCACTTCCTGACCATGTCAAAAGTAAGCCATGGTAGTAGAAGTCAGGAAGATGTTGATTATGAAAAACCATAGGCAAGGAAAAAAACTATTGGAAAGTGGTAAAGCAAAATTGTGAATATCCAGATTACTGTGTTGAGAATTCATTGTGTTCTTGACTGCTTTGGCATCACTGTTCAATGCTTTGAAGCACTAAAATTAGTAGTTTCTTGTGTATCTAATGGCTTAGTTTTCCACACGATTCATTTTAATTCAGCGTTGAGATGTTTGTTATCCGTCTAGATGAGTGACCAGGTAGATGGGTGTAGTAAAAGCACCATATTCCTGGGAAAGGATAGCTGAATCTTAAATAGTGGCTGTGTTCAGCATAGGAAATCTAAACCTAAGTTAAAGTTACTAGCTATTAGGGCAAATTTAGAATGAAATAAATATTTTAAGCAGAAACTAGAAACAATTGGTTTGTATCTGTATATTGTAATTGGTCCTAACTTAGTGATATGAAGTGCTAATGACATAAATACCTTTGGGTTTGGCTGTTCGTTGTTTGTTTTTTCTAGGAAAGCAGCTTGCAATCCTGTTAAGATTCCTATTGTGTATCTTCCTTGTCTGAAGTCTCCATAGGTGGTCATCCTGCTTAATATGCTGCCTTTTTTAGCTCAGTTCTGCTGTTCGGAATTAGAGACAGCAAGGTGTAACCTAAAGACAAGTGAAGCTGTAATAACTGTTCTAAAAGGCACTGTGGTATAACGTAACACTTTCTTAAGAGTGGAAATAATTGCTTGTGTGCCACAGTGTTTTGTTTTCCGGTCTCTAACATTTTTTGAGCTCTGAGTAAATGAGCTCGTATCACTATCGTTACACAGTTTGTGCTAGATGTTGCACATTTGGGTGAAGGCTGGAAAGAAGCGCTAACCCACCCTTACTGAAAATATTGTAATAATAAATTCTCTAAACATTGCACAGATTTACTAGATTTTTTGCCGTTCATCTTCCTTTTGTGAATGAAAAGCTTGAGTAACTATCATTTGCTTCTTTTGTGCATGATAGTTTTTTGCCAACAACCACAATTTTAATGTGCAAGCCAAATGGTAACTTCACTTTTACTGATGCTATTTTCCTGTCTCATTACTTTTTAATCTCAACTTTGCCTGTGTTTAAAATATGGCTTTTATTTTTTATGATTTCTTTTAGATGAGAAAAAGAAGGAGAGGAAGAGAGCTAGAGGTATCTCTCCAATTGTTTTTGACAGAAGTGGAAGTTCTGCATCAGAATCATATGCAGGTATTCTTCCCTTTCATTGCTTGTCATGATGATTTGCATCAAATCTTAATGTGTAATCTAAAATAAATGTAACTGGCTGTAGAAATTTATAGGGTATGTAGCTTTATATAATTTGGTATTGACTTCTGGCATGTTGTGTGTGGATACCTTTGGGGTGGGAAGTAGGCTTTCTTGTTACTTTAACGCTATTCTGTTGCTTAAGTGGAAATTTCACTCTTTTTTTAACTTGGAAGATGATGATTCAGTGACTAGTTTTCTGAGTAGGAAATTGTTCAAATACTATTTAAAAAAAAAAATCCCAAATCAAACAACCCAAAACTGAAACAAACAAAAAAAAACCAAAACAAAACACTCGTGCACATTGAGTAGTATTTTTTGTGTGTGTGGGTGTGCGCCAGAAAGCATAATTTATCATGAATTAAAATTGTATGGGACAAGGCTGTAGAAATTGTTTATTATCTCTATTAAGGCTCAATCTGAACAAATGTACTTTGGCTAAACACAGGTTCAGAAAAGAAGCATGAGAAATTATCATCTTCCGTTCGTGCTGTCCAAAAAGGTATAATTTAAATTTGAATTTTTAATGCATGCCCCGTAGCAAGCCATTGTCTCTGTTGATTAAATTACCTGTAAGTAGTGATGTTCTGATATAAATCAAATTGAGCACATCATTGTTCTGAGCATGAGAACTGAATCTTTAGCTACTTTTGCATGTTTTGAGAGTGATATGCAAGAAGTTCAGTCACTTTGCTCTTTGCATAGGCAGCAAATTTAAAAGGAAGTGCTTAAAACTGCAAAGAGGAACAGCATTCACCATTCTCTATTGAACAGTTTGTGCTTGTTACGAGTGTTACCCATCATTTACGTGAAGATCCTTAAGCAAGGAAATAAGTCCTACATATCGGAACATCACTGAATCATGCTAATTTAATTTTACCTTTTTTTTCTTTGGATATCTAAATTTTAGTTTTGGTTTGATTTCCTCTGGCATTTTGGGCTCTGCAGCTTTGACTTCAAGTTGGGTGGTTGACTGTGATAATACATAGATAGGAAATGGGTGGGATGCTGTGTATTTTGAAGGAAGCAAACAACTATCTGTACTCAAAGCAATATGTTTGGTAAGTATTTACAGTTCAGCTTATTTGATACTTTTTTGCTTTTCAGACCAAACAAGTAAACTTAAATATATTCTCCAAGATGCAAGATTCTTTCTCATCAAGAGTAATAACCATGAAAATGTGTCGCTTGCTAAGGCAAAGGTATGTTGAATTTTCTTCAAACTGATCCCTTTGGCTGTTTTCAAACACACCCACCTTATTTTGGAAGAGTATGTAGTTGGATGCATTATTTTCTTTATCTCTTGGATCTTGGTAGGTGCGGCAGCAAAAGCTACTGCACCTTGGTTCTTCTGCTTCTACTGTAACCCAGAAAAGGTCCTAGACAACTGGCCATTTTTCATGCCAAGAATAGGGTTAAAAGAGACCTTGGAGTCTGTTTGATAGCATCCTAAGCCAATCTCTGTCAGGAATGCCGGGGTGGTATTTTCTTCCCTCCATCAGCACCTCTGTTCATATTGCTATATTCAGAAGGTTCAGAAGGTTGTTTGGCTTTCTTCTAATGCTACTTGAGTAATTTCGGTTGGGTGATTCAGGATCTGAAGCCTTACTGTAGAAATAAACGCCTAGCAGTGCTGGTGTGAGTGAGTTACTTGAGAAGGATTCCAGAGCACTGGATTTCAGCTGTTGAGGAATTACACTAGATGTCCATTGCATCACTCAGATTTTGTATTGGCACGTGTTCTTTGAAACAGGTTGTAGAGAAAATACTTGATTTGCTGTTACACAATATATTCTATTGGTGGAGATTTTCTAAATTAGGATGAAAATAGCATTAAAATGATTAAATAAATCTCAGAGTCTTGAGCATGTTTGGTTTCACACCCCTTCTTCCAGCTTTGAAGGTGCAGTGAGCACCATTCTGACTGGTGTTTGCTTTAGCTCTGTAAATGAGTCTGTCCTTTTTTGTGCTTCATCCATGTATGGAGCTGCAGTAGTACCCTTGTTCCTGGAGTTATGGGAGTGGGTGCTTTGTCTCTGTGTTCAAGCATCAGTGCTTTGACATTGGACTTTCATGAAACTTGATTTTGTGGTGCAAGTGTAATAGGTTGTTCAATTCACAGCAGTGCTTTACAAGCAACCAAAAGCCATGTAATCTGACTGAAAGCTAACAAAAACTCCAAATAGTTCTCTGATGGCTATAATGAATTACCAAAATCAGACAAACACTGATCTGAGTTCAGAGTGGGGCGTGAATACTTACCTTCACTAAAAAACCGCGAGGGAAGAAACGTTGACTTTGCTATGTAAATCCTATTCTGAGGCTGAAGCTTGTTTGCCCAGAAAATGGACGGAGCAGTAATTCAGTAAACTGTTACTCTACATCTCAGCTCAGTTGGTACCTTAAAACAAGTTGGGTTTTATTGTGTGTGGCTGTGTAATGACTGGTGAAAGGGGAAAGATACTACTAAAGCTAAACAAAGTGATCTGAGTTGTCTTGCCAATTTGAAGTGTTATTCTGGTGTCTTTCACATTGCTGGCGTTTCACTGACATTTAAAAAGTCTGCAAACTGTCTTTAATAAATCTGCAACACTATACTTGTCTACCTGCCCACCTTTTAGCATATATTCTGTGGTTTTTCTTAATTTCTGTGTGTTATATAATACATAAATTCCCTAAGTCACTTGAAACATATGTGAAAACTTTCACCCTTACTATTTTTAAGTTATCTACCCATCATTATAATTACAATGGAAGTCTTATAAATGGCTTAAATGCATCTTCAGTGTTAAAAAAAGAGAGTGTTTTAGAAGTTTTAGCACAAGGCAGGCTGAAATATTTCTTGACAGAAATTTGTTTAGCAGTACCTTTTTCTTTTTATAAACTTCTATTCCAGTACACTATTTTGGTCTTGTTTTCTTCATCTACATTATATAGTTATGTTAGCTAAGTTGAGATGAACTCTTATGTTTTGGTGATAGGGTGGGTGTTTTTCTGTTTTAGGGAGTATGGTCAACACTTCCAGTGAATGAAAAGAAGCTTAATGCTGCATTTAGATCAGCAAGGAGTGTTATTTTGATATTTTCTGTAAGAGAGAGTGGCAAATTCCAAGGTAAGGAAAAGTGAACTATTATCAAGGTGAGTGAAAGTGGGTTTTATATGCAATAGCCTCTCTGTTGTATCTTTGTTACAATTCATACAAAATCCCTTAGGATTTGCAAGGTTATCTTCAGAGTCTCATCATGGAGGATCACCTATACATTGGGTGCTGCCTGCCGGAATGAATGCAAAAATGTTGGGAGGTGTCTTTAAAATTGACTGGATTTGCAGGTAAATAATTGTGCATTTATATTGCTGTTAGTAACAAGGCATTATAATATCATTTCTGCATGTTACTCAAGTGCCAACAGCATCCTTCTGAAACTTGATTCAAGCAGAGATCTATCCTCACTGCTCACTTGAATAGACAGCTGTGGATGAAAAAGAAAAAAATGCATGTAAGAATAAATCTGTCTTGATCTGACTGAACAAAGAAAATACTAGTGTTCTAAAACAACATATGAAATAGTGCGAGGATTGCATAATGTGTAGGTTGTGAGCAGTATGTTCATTGATTTAACTGAGTATGTTCTTATAGAAAAGATTTTAAACCTCTGTTAAGGAAAAAAGTTACAGCAGTCCCGTGAAACACATTGCATGGTTGCACGGGTACTTTGGACTGCCAGAAAGATAAAATACGGGAAAAACAAGACTTTTGAGTTAGAGAAAAATCTCCGTTGGAAAGGTCCTATTGAAGCTGCTGACTCCCTACACCTACAGCTCAAAACACTCCTAGCTTCATAATTAGATCAATGCTTAGGGATTTACTTCAGTAGGTGCCAAGACCTACCACGTATAGAGACTGGTCAGTGTATTCAGATGGTGTGATAATAAACAAGCACAATCTCAATATTGTACAAAGACCAAAATATTTTCTTTAAAGTATTTTAAAGAAAAATACTTAAAATGAGAGCCTGTCATAGTATGGACTATGTTAGTTACTGCTGGAGTAAGTCAAAGTGAAATCTTCAGTTACTAATATGTAGAACATAAGAATATTTTCAGAGACCTGACAGTACAAAGAATAACAGGATTATTTTATATGTAATCTCCTGCTATATACATTTTTAATACTTTTCTTAATAAAATAAATGGAGGCAGAATTATAAACGGTGCCACTTACATGTTTAGGCGGGAATTGCCATTCACTAAGTCTGCTCACCTGACCAATCCTTGGAATGAACACAAGCCAGTAAAGATTGGACGCGATGGACAGGTTTGTTAATTCTTACTTTTTTTCTGTAACTGACACCTTCTAGTGCTTGCTTCCAGCTTTGAATGTGCTGGAGATTAGGAATGTTTTCAGAGCGGTTACTTGCAGTAGAGTACGGTGGCAAAGGCACTTTGCTTCTTTCTAATGCCATTGTGGAAGAAGGAAAAGGAAACAATAAAGTGCCAATTCTGTTTTCATCTTCGTGATAAACAGTGTTTACTTCAAAACTGTGTGATATTTTGAATTTGTAATGTGACATGCCTTGCGTTGTATAGTGTGCAAACCGTATAACATCAGGTTTTAAGAAGGAGGTCTGGTGTTTCCAGTTGTGCTTTGCGTTGCATTTTTTTATATATACTGTATTGCTTAAGGCATATATTTCCATTATAGAATATATGCTAAGCAAATTTTAAGTGGAACTGGCTCTTTGTCTTGTTAGACATACCAGAGTGCAGGTATGTTGCTGCTGTCATCACATACCCAAGCTGTGGGTAAAATAACAAGTTCTGCTTTCTTAAGACAAAGTGGGAGGTAATTTCCATACTGTATGGAAAATGTCAACTCCGTATTGCATTGTTTTGCTCACAGGTATGTTTGCTTTGTTGTGTATCAGGAGAAGAACAATAGTTTAGGTCTTGTTTTTAGTTCAGTGAACTTCAAAAAAAAAAAACAAAACTGATTTCAGTAAACTTAGCTTCTGTTAAATGGTCAAGGACAATTTTTTTTATTGTTTTGTCCACAACAGACTTGGACAAAGGTTTTAGCGGACTGGACATGGGTTTTAGCTTTTTTTTCATCAAATTACTGTACTGGACAAGCTTTGTACTGGCCTGGACAAGCTTTGTCTGATGCTTGCTCGCCCTGTTTTTCAAGTCTGCTTATTTCCTGAAGTGGTTGTCACTTACGCATTTACATTTGCCCAACACTGAATGAATCTCTCTTCTGAGGATGTGTACACTGAAATTCTGCCTCTACGACATCATTTGGGAAGGTGTTCTGCAGGGCTGCAGTCACCAGTTTGAAGAAGCACTTTTTGGGATTGTTTTGCACCTGGCTAGTGCTAGATTTATTTGATTGCTCAAGTTCTCGTACTGGAAGAGTGTGTCAGCAAGTTCATGTCTGTCCCTTTTTCCTCCAGACAGCTTGCAGTGTCCGATGGTCCCGTTATCTCCATCTTGTTCCCCTTATACTACATGTTTCTCTTTTAATCTAGGCTGGAGAGATCTGACTTGCTCAGTCATTGCATGTAGGAATTGTTGCACTCATTCAGTTATTCTTGGTGCCCTGCTTTGAAGCTTTTCCATTTCTATTGACCCCCTATTTTTTGAGAGACAGAGGCACAATTGCACCCAGTATTTAAGGTGTGGGTGGAACATGAACTTCCAGTGTGATACAATGGCTTTCTTATTCAGTGTTCCTTTCCTAATAACCCTGAACACACAAAGTGCTTCTTTTGACTGCAGTCAGACATTGAGTTGGTATTTTAATGGATCTATCTGCCATGCAATGAAGAACTCATACTGAGTGGTAGTAGGCAACTTCATCAGGCCATGGCTTTATATGTGAAGCTGGGATGGATTCTTCTTCCTACGTGTGTTGCTTTTCTTTCTGTAATAGGTGATCATTTTCTTTGTGATGAAAAACAGTCCTCTGATTTTATAGCAAAACAGTGATGTGGCCTGTATGTGTCATGGGAAGATATGATTACCCAAAGTGTTGGACTATTTTATGAAAATTCTAAGTAGTGCCTAAAGAGTGAAAGGTAATGTAAGTGAATTTTGCTGTCTCTAGTAGTACTGAAATCTCTTTGAAGTGTCCTTTTTTTTCTTAAATAAATGTTGTCAGTGTATTTAAGGAGACTTTAATTTCTTCAGTTTATAAATCACTACTGAACTTCTAACTGATTCTAGGAAATTGAGCCGGAATGTGGAACCCAACTTTGTCTTCTCTTCCCTCCTGATGAAAGTATTGACTTGTATCAAGTCATTCATAAAATGAGGCACAAGAGAAGAATGCACTCACAGCCCCGATCAAGAGGACGCCCATCCCGTCGAGACCCCGTTCGGGACGTGGGAAGGTTAGAAACGTTCTTTGGACTGATAGTAGGCACATGTGTCAGAATAACGTGATGGAGGAATGTGATTCGTCAAAGCTTTCCCTGCGATAAAGAAGAGAGAAAATCCTCAAATCAAGCTGCATGGACAAGTTTGTGGCTTCATTGAGGATTTCACATGGTTCCCCGGTCTGTCATTTTTCAAGAGGAAAATGGGGATCTTTGCTTTTGCAGAAAAAAAGCTCTTTATAGTTCTGTCTCTAGTTTAGACTAGATCATTTATTGAGCTAATGCAACATGTAATGCTAGCTGTAGGTAAGCTTGGCATGATTGAGCAGGCTAGATGGAGATATTTATATTTTATATGCCAAAAATGTGTTAATATCTTGTAAAAGCCTTTTCTTTCAGGTGTGTCTCTGGATAAGCCTTATCAAATATGGGACTTTTATAAGGATCACTTAGAATTTTGCAGAAGATGCCGCCTCATTTTGAGGATAAAATATTTAAGTTATTTTGATATTCAAGAGGAGCATTATTGGGACTGTTTCAAATTGTGTCACCGTGATGTGTTAACCCTATTGCCAAATATTCTCTAACATGTAACCACTGAATTCACACATCTTGCTGAGCTTCTGCAAACAGTAGGTTCTTTCCAAAAGGGATCAAGTGGCCCTTGGAGACCCGGCAACAAACCAAAAAGAATGGCTGTTGCTGTGTCTGTATATACAACCTTTCCAGATGCTGGCAGTACCTGTGGACTTAAAGTATTTTTAGAGGATCGACATGGTTATTGATCACTGCTATATGAACTTAACATCATTTTCCAGAAAAAAGGGGGTATAACTTGTTACAGAATTGGAGAAGTCTTTGCAAAGAACTGATACTAGCCCTTCTGCCAAACACCTTTTCCCCGTGGTAGCCACTTTGCATACAGACTGATGTATGGTTTGGGCTGAAACCTTTGGTTAAGTTTCCTTTTTGTGGAAACATCCTGTGGTAGGTACAGAGCCCCAACAAGAGTCCCCATTTCCTTGAGCTTAAAAAAAAGGACGCTGTAACGAGTAGGTAGGAGGAAACCTGGCAGCGCTCCCTTATTTTTGGCTTTAAAGGACTGAACACCAAGATGGCTTTTGAAGTTAAGCTAAGAGGTTTCCAGTGCAATAAAGTATATACAAGTGAAGGTTTTGCAATGGACTGCAAACTATACATATAACACCACCACACCTTCTCAAGCCTGCCAGGGCCTCCATTTATGTATGTGGCTTACAGCTTAAAGTCAGTAGTTGGACTACTATATGAACTGTTTCTATGATATTTTATACCGGTCGTAAATGCACTCTCAAAACTACAAGAAAGCGGTATGTTTATTCTTTACACCAGCTTTTGTTTTCTTTGATCTGAATTTGCTGTAGATGCAACTGCTTTGATTTTTGGGCTTTTTGCTCATACTAAAGAATCTGCTTCCGTTTTTAAAAGCTTAGTAACTGGGTATGGTGGGCTTTAAAGACTGAAGTTGGGGAAGGGAGGGAGAAGTCACTATTTATAAAACTAAAAGCTATATAAGCTTGTTAGCCAGCCAGCAAGTTGCACAGTAATTAAGCAATTACGAAAGTGTTAATGTCTTGTCATAAGGAATTATGCTATTGGGGAGGGGAGAGGGAAGGGAATGGTTTTGTAGCTGCTTTGTGTTTAGAAACACTGTTACATTAGCACTGTAGTCTCCCAGTACAGCAATGTTCATGTATCTGGGAGCAAAATAAGCAGCCAGTTGTCAGCTCTTTTTTGAGCTGGTCAGCAACTAGAATGTAACTTTATAAGGAAGAGCGGAGTTCTTAACAAGTCTTCTGTCAAAGAGCTGTTTTTATAGAAAAGAGCTCTAATTATTTTAATTGCTAGGAAGCTTGAGCATTATTAAATTTTAAAATGCACCAATGCATTGCTAATAAATTGCTTAAAACAGAAATTATTAGAAATAATATAATTGGCCTATTCAATTAGGAAAGTCACAGTTAAAGTTGTGGTTTCACAAAGCATGCAGAGTTTTATTTATAAATGTTATGGAAGTAGACCTTTTATAGAATTCTTTACCCCATAGTTATCAAATGCAGCATACACTCTGGCTGCTACGTTCTGTGAAATTTTTTGTTGTCCAATAGATTTTTTCAAAATATAATGTGAAAAGTGTAATGTTAATGTCTAAGTTTGAGTTTGATTTAGACAAATTTGTTACCTTTTGTTTGGTATGAAGGTACAGTTGAGTAGAGTTCCTTCCTTAACTACCAAAATTCCTGTACAGAGAAAGTAACAATGGAGTAATTGAGCTATTTCTGATCCTTTCAGTTCAGATTTAAAGCTGTAGAATATATTGAAGCAAATAGAGTTGAGAGTGATTACATTGATATCCTGGGCAGCTCAGACTATTCCTGTGAGGTATTCTGCTGTGACGAATGCTCCAAGCAACCTTGTTTAATCTTTGATATCTAATTTGTGTAGGCGTCGACCAGAAGATTATGATATTCATAACAGCAGAAAGAAACCAAGGATTGACTATCCCCCTGAGTTTCACCAAAGACCAGGTTAATATCTTACTATGAAGATTTGTGTGCACCAATTCAAAAGTGTTTTCTCTATTAGCGTATCCTCGTTAATTCAAAAGTAAAATACTGATATAACTGGGATATAAAAATGTGACTTGTTCCAAGTGCTGCCTGCTGCTTTAACTCACCTCTCCCAGAAATCAGTGACACTGTTTCACTGGTTTGAGAGCCGAGTTAACCTAGGCGAGCATTTTCTAATAGCCTTGAATTGTGTTCATTGTTGTGAATGGTCCTCTCAAGTGCTGTGTTAATATGGGCACAAGAATAGCTCCTGACCTACTTGTCAGGATGCTAATCATCAAATGAAAATATTTGAGAAATTTCCACCTGGGAATGTCAGCTGAGACTGCCTGACTAGCAGCCTTTGAATGGAGATGATAGTAGGCATTCAGTTACGTTTTCAGAGAGAATTTTATTTACAAACTTGACATGTGTTAGGGAGGGGGATATTGCACTGCATTTTACAAGAGGATCTAATGATGAAGGGACATTTGTTGTTCCCTAAAAAGAAATGTTTGCAGTGGTAGTGCAGCAATAACACTGGTCACAGTGCAGCTTTTTTTTTTATTTTCTTCAGAAAGCAGCTATTAAGAAATTGTCACTTTTAGTCTAACAAATTGTGTTTCACATCACTTAGAAAAGTGCATTCTGCAATTTCAGTCATAGATTTCTAAACCTGTTCAGAGCATGCCTTTATCTGTCCAGCTTGGCTGCAGAGCCTGAATTCTTTCATGCAAAAAGTGTTGTTGCTGTTCTGCATCTTTCTAAGGACATTGTTTAAAAAAAATAACGAAGCTTAGAAGCACTATTTTATTTCGGCACAGGCTTGCCTGTTGTTTTGCACCGTTCTGCAGAGCCCTTTAAAGGGATTTATTGAAGCTGTGAGAATTCTTTGCCCTGTAGGGCTTTTCTAGATAGTTTTTAGTTTATTTTTCATTTCCTTTGTAGCATTGTACCCAAAACATATTAGAAAAAGAGCTTTAAGTCTTGCCCCGATGAGCACATTCTACTGAATACACAATTAGGAAGTAGTAGTGGCCACATGCTAACTGCCTAGAGACAGTACTCTTCAAATTCATGAGATTCCTAATTCATTTGACTAAATTTCAAGTCTTTATTTGCACAGTTTCCCTCTTGTTGGTTCTATGTGCAACTTCTTACGGGTTTTTCCATGTCACTTTTTTGTTATTACATTATACTATCTTATCTGCATTGTCTATTAGTAAGTTTTCAAGATGTTATTTTAAAAGTGAGGATAATGGCAGGTAGACAGTTATGTAGCTAGCACAAAATTGAAAGGACACTTTCTAATGAATATAATTTTTAAGATTGTTAACTTGAGATGGTAAATTGAATTAATGCTGCTTGATGTTCGAACAGGGTATATAAAGGACCCCAGATATCCTGAAGTAGACAGGTAAGGTGTGTTCATGCTATTCATTTTATGCCCTGGTAACTTGTCTGCATGGATAAGTTGGATTTAGTTCTACAAATTTTTATTCCCAACAGACGATTTTCAGGAGTTCGACGAGATGTATTTTTAAATGGGGTAAGTTGTTGCTTGCAAAATTTTGGGGAACTCTATATTCAGCTTTCTGCACTTCCAAAGAACACTCAACACAAATTTTAATATTACTGTCTTTCATTTTAGTCCTACAATGATTACGTGAGAGAGTTCCACAACATGGGACCACCACCACCATGGCAAGGAATGGTTTGTGTCTTGCTGAATTTAATTTTTCTCCTTAGCATACAGCTTCTTTTTGTTTTCCCCTAAAGGAGCCTGGCATATTCAATGTGCTCTCAACTCTTCACTTTCCCTAAAATGTATCTTTGCTGTAACAGTGTAAAAAATTTTAGGGGAAGAGTATTGATAGTAATATTTTGAAATTTACTTTCAACAGTAGACTGGCATTCTTAGTAAGCTCTGAAGAAATAGCAGAACCCTCCTTTAGCCTAGATTGGAGGGTGTGATCACATTCTGTATTCTGCAAAATGTTCATGGTAATTGGCTCTCTAACAGCAAAAGCATCAAACACTTGTTGAACTTGTTGAAGAGGCTCATGGAATGGACTGCTGGGCTCTAGCATTGTGCAGTGGCTTGCTTTTGGCTATGGCAATGAAGCATGCACAAAATTACCAAAATGTGCTGCACAGCCTAATTAAATTAAGGCTTCATGTATTACAGCCTCCACTGAAATGCACTTTTTTTCCCAGTCAGATGAGCAGATACATGAGTGTACATATCTGCAACTATGTAGATAGTTCACTTATACTATCAGTTACTTGTTCTACAAGTTGTGGTTTTGCCTTCATGTCAGGAGAAGTAGTCATAGTGATTTTATTTTGGTTATATTTAGTAAGTCTGGCCTGATTTTGCATAACTGTAATGAGTCTTTTGGCTCTTGTGTGTACTGACGATGAGCAAAAAGCAGTGCCAGATGCAGAGATGCTCTTATAGCCTCTCATTTTTCTATATTGTGCTGAAGCACAACTCCTTACAACTGAAGGAAGTAAATAAGGTTGTCAGATGGGGAGGAAAACAGTTTTCAAACACAATTAAGCCTCCAGAAAGTCCCTTTTTTTTTTTCTCCTGCCCTCTTCTGCATGCAGTCCAAGTAGTTGTCCTAGAATCCAGTGCTTCCATTTACTTGCTTTGTAACAAAAATGCAAGCAAAGGTGCTTTCGTATTATGGCAAAGGAAGACCTTGCTGATTGAAGAAATGGAAGCCATCAGCCAAAATACGTCTTGTTTAAAAACAAAATCTGTTAGAATTTTATAAAATATTTTTGTCTTGCAAAGTCAGCTTTTTAATTTAGAATAGAAACATGTAAGGAGTGAGTATGACATGTTTCTACAAGAGCGCACTGGTTTGGAAAGAATTCACATACTGTATACAAAGCTTTAAAAAAACCAAAACTGCCACATTTAAGTAGCAGAAGTTTTATGTATGATGTCATGTTGAGGCAGATATGGAAGGAAGAGATACTGGGCTGTGGGGAGGGTGTTTACCAGACTTCTCCAAGCAATGGTAGAGAGGTAGTAAAGCATGCCAGCCTAATAGAAAGTAGTCTGCTGTTCAGTTAGGAGGCTGTGATCAGATATATTTAGATGCTGTGTTTTCCATCTGAATGATGCACTCCTTGTGTGCATTCCTTTGCTTCAACAGACTTCCTGTAACTTTCTTGTAGCCACCGTATCCAGGTATGGAGCAGCCACCACACCACCCTTACTATCAGCACCATGCACCTCCACCTCAAGCTCACCCTCCATACTCAGGACATCATCCTGTACCCCATGAAGCGAGATACAGAGACAAACGAGTAGTAAGTGTCCACACAGACAGAGGGGATGCAAGTCAGTAGGCTGGATTAGGAATCTGGGGTCCAGTGGTAGCCCAGCCTGAGCTTTTTTGGCTATGGTAAACACATGTTTATGACCTGCATGGGAGTTCCTTGGAAAGATCAGTTGTTTAGATTGACTGCACACCTCCAGCAAATTTGAAAAGCCTTACTCTCCTTGATGAGGTAGAAGTGAAAAATTCTTAGACTCTTTAACTGAGGTATATGCTTAAATTGACTTCCAGCCTATCTACCTCTGAACATTCTCATGCTGAAATCTGGTTTGAATAAGGACATGCCTGTAGTTTTGCTTGTGCTCATTGACAACAAATTACCAGCAGAATTTTGTGTTTTAAAACTTCTTACAGGCACGTCAGAAAACAGGGCAGATTGTTAAATTTCTCTTAGCTGGCTTGAAAGGCTCCTTAGCTTTCAGGTCTCTTGCTGGTGTCTGGCATTTGATCCCCAGATTCTGCGCATGGATGCTGGACACTTGTTTGGTTGGGTTTGTCTTTTTTCTCAAATACTGGGCTTTCTGAAGAGTGACAGCCAGCCCTATAGATAAGGGAGGGAATTCTGATCTGGGAAAGAAAATAGCAGAGCTGTCCTTTCATCATAGCACGACTATGACATGAGAGTAGACGACTTCCTTCGCCGCACACAAGCTGTTGTCAGTGGTCGGAGAAGCCGGCCCCGGGAGAGGGACCGAGAGCGGGAGCGTGACCGGCCTCGAGATAACCGGAGAGACAGAGAACGTGACAGAGGCCGTGATCGGGAAAGGGAGAGAGAGAGGATTTGTGACCGGGACAGAGACAGAGGTGAAAGAGGTAGATACCGAAGATAATCTATCTGGAACCAGTGCTCACTTGAAACAAAAAAAGCTTGTATTTTTTTGTGTGTTTACAAGTAGTACATTTTATTTTCAGCTGTCTACTTAAAGTTTGTTGTGTAGAAGGATTTATAATGACCCTCTCTATTCCAAGCATGCAGTGAACTATGAACTGGAAAAACTCAAATAGGCCAAAAATGAAATACACAAAGCTGACACTCAACTTCATGTTTCTATTGGAACAGAGTTGGGAGCAGCTAAGAATGTAGATATTGATTAATTCTCAATAAGTGTTCATCTACTTAGTGACTTCATTCTAGGTTTTTGAATACTGATGGATAACTGCCTTTTTTCTTTTTTTTTGCTTTGATGTTTTCTTCCTGTAGTTTCATATGGTTCGGTGGGAGAATGCTGCTATCAAGTATGCAAATATTGAAGTATGATTTTTTTTTTTTTGATGGTATGGCAGTGTTGTAGCAGCCTTTTCCCCCCCCCCTTTCCCCCCCATTTTTTAACCCTATCTGTGAAGTCAAGTGGTTTTTTTTTCAGTCTTCAGTAAGGAAAGCAATATTAAGAAGACACTATTGATACCTGATTTTTAGCTTTTTTTAAAAAATCTTCCCTCGTTCAGTAACATTTCGGTCAATTTTCTTGTCTAGTCTCTTTCCAAAATGTACACATTGCTTGGAATGTTCACAACCTGCGTGCGTGGAACCAGAAAATATTACTGTATTCTACATTGCTACCATTTTTTTTTTTATAAAAATAAATTGGTAACTATTGAAATGTTTAAAACTCCATGTTGAGTTTCTTGATTTTTCTAAGCTTGACAGCTTTGCTAGATTCTGGCTGTTCTAGGAAAAGATCTATGTTCAGAAATAGTTCAGATGTTCTTTGTGGTAAGTGAAATTGATCTGAAGCCTGTATTTAGGAAAAGGACTGCTGATATAAAAGGTAACTGCATTTCTGTTTCTATAGTGAAGTAGCCAGTAACTCCTGCACAGCTCATCAGAGTTATTAAGGCCATACATGTTCAACTTAATCATATGATCTTCAAGCTGTTGAGAGACTGTCCTCAACCACAACATGCCTATCTCAGGAATGTGTTAGTCCAGCAAGATTCAGAGTCTGCATGTGTTCTTTCTAGTGATCACTTGTTACTTCTCTTAAATAGGAAATATTTTAATGCAAATGCCAATGGTAAAAGTGTGAGGAGGTGAAAAAAAAAAGTAAAACTTGTATTGAAAGCTCTTCAGTTTATGCAGCAGTTTCCAACTTTCAAAAACTTGAAA
Source organism: Toxostoma redivivum (assembly GCA_013397375.1). Taxonomy (NCBI): domain Eukaryota; kingdom Metazoa; phylum Chordata; class Aves; order Passeriformes; family Mimidae; genus Toxostoma; species Toxostoma redivivum. The sequence continues at coordinate 256,247 of VXBI01010271.1, forward strand.
GAGTGGGACTGCCTTGATGGACTCCTTCATAAACTTCCTTCAGTGTCTTCTCATGTAACACATCCAGACTGTGCTTTAAACACCTTCAGCTCCACCCTGCTAAGTGCTGCCACTATTTTTATAAAAGGCAATATAGGACTGGCCACTGTGGCATTTGTGGAAATGTGTTTTTTTTAATCTGGCAATAATTTGTGCTCTGTTTCAATCACAGTAAACATCTATATGTGTTAAACAAAAAGTTAGACCTCCAGTGTACAAGTATGTTTGGATTATTTAAGCAGTACAAGAGACTGAATATGTGTTTGGATTCCTCACAGTTTATTGTGCACAGAGGTGCCTGCTAGCTGGAGGATTAGATCAGTCTGTCAGATTTAGAGTACATTCTGTGTCTATTTGAGAAATGCATCATAAACCACCCTCATACTTTGATATCTTTCTCTGCATTATATATAGACCGTAAAATGAAGAGGGGGTGTTGGTTTTGTTTGAGCTTTTTTGTTTGGGTTTTTTGTTTGGTTGGTTTTTTGCTTTTTAAATTCAATACTAGATAAGCCAAATTTCTCTGAGTAGGTTACTGAAATGAAGCACCTCCTTACAGTGACTGGAGCACTTTGTCCAGCTTTTCCCATCTATCCTGTTAACAGTCTCCTTTGTTAGCCCTGTCTCACCAATACCTGTATTGTGTGCTGGGAGGCTTGCTGGCCTTCTGGCATCCAAACCAACATCTCAGCAACTGGGTGATGGGCTCCTAGAGATCCAGCTTGGTGGAGCTGTGCCTAGGGACCCACCTGGCTCCCTTCACTGCTACAGCAACCCCTTTGTGATCTGGGGCCTTAGTATCATGCAGTTCCCCTTTCTATTCACATGTGCGCATGTTCCTGGTTATGATCCCATCATGACTACAGGAGCAGTATACCAGAAATTGCCATGAGAGATGCAGTAGTTTTCTTGTAACCCCTCTTTAGTTTGGAAACAGTTGAACTTTTGTACATGTTGTAGTATGAACAAGTTTAAGCAGACGTTGAAACATGACAATGCTAATAAAAAAAAAAGTTGATGTGGTGTAAGGACTTTTATTATGTAAACAAATAATCATATTCTGTTTGAAAACAATTCCAGAATATTTAAAAATATCAGTTAAAATTTGAGCAGGTTTTTTCTTGAGTAAGCTGGCACAGTACTGAAATAACCTTACCTAGAACAGGAGGCCTGGATTAGCAGCATTTTACAGGCATCTTTAACACCTGAAGAAGTAGTACATTTACTACCACTCTTATCTGGCCCAAGTGCAGCACTATTTTCTCTCCTGCAAGTTCCCTTTCTACAGGTTTTCCTGCATTCATCAATTAGCATGGCTCAGAGGCATTTGGGGGTTAAGATGGGCATGTTCCTGGCAGAGATGGTTTTCACACCCCTGCAGTGTTCTAGTTAGAATGATGGCCTGTGCAGTCAGAATTCCAGACTGAATGAGAAAGAGAGATGGTTCCTAGGAAAGTAATTTTTTTTTTATGGTCTTAGGATTCTAGTCTCCCCTCAGCCCCCAAGTAGTGCATTTGCCACTTGCAGCTCCCATTTTTTGTGATTGTGGCACTTCAGATGGGTGCATTTTAGGAGCCTGTGATCTTGGATTCACTGTCCAGTCTGGAGAGAGCTTTTCTGACAGGAGAGGAGGCATTTTGGTTGTGAATCAGTGATAAAGCTTGTGTGACTCTAGAGGAGAGGACAGAGTTAGGATAGGGAGCCTAGTTGCAGACTCAGCGTACCACATAGGGAGGACAAGGCTGAATTTATGAAATATACCGAGATATTTGAAAATTTAGAGCAGCAATTACCATGGCAAGGACCATGTGTGATCAGCTAACATGGTCCCAAGGGATAAAGCAACTATAATTCAATTTTATTTAGACCAGAAGGAATTTTCTGGCTAAGCAAGCAGCTCTGCCCCACAACAGCTTTGTTGTGGTGTATTTGTGATATGCCCAGCTTAAAGCATATCTAAATAAACTTGTTCACCAAAGAATGTGCATAAATGCCTTCCTGAATCAGTCTAGAAGAAAACTGCTGATGGGAACAAGGTGTCTATTCTTTCTTCCTCTTTGTAACTTTGGTGCATCTTCTACAGCAACATAGGCAGCACTTGAAAAGAATGAAGATAATAGTGGTTGTACAGGTGAACAAGAATGCCAGAACATCCAGGGAGTGGTACTGGTACCAGGTGAGATGGTGAGCAGCTGGTCTCAAGTGCTTTGCTCCTTTGTGACGCATGACAAATTCAATCCAGAAGACAGCTCTGTCCAGAGGCTTAACAGGCTGGTCATGCTGTATCTTGGATAACTTTAGGGCATTTTCCTTGTAGCTGGGGGGAAAAAAAAGAAGAAACTGAAGAGATTTCTCACTTATTCCTGAAACAAACCCTCTAGCCCCTGGCAGTCTTCTTGAGGAAGGTAGACGGCCCTGCTTTTACTTTCATCAATCTTATTTAAATATATTTGAAACTGGTCCAATTTATTCCTGTATGCATAAAATTGGGTTAAGAATAGTAATAGAGAAAACTTTTTTTGCAAAATACTGGCTATTAAAAATTATTCCAAATACTACTTTTTAAAACACCAACATGGAAGCATTTGCAGCATTTCTGTTCCAATGTAGAATGTGCTGATTTGGGCTGGGATAGAGTTAACTTTCTTAGTAGTAGCTTGTGTGGGCTATTTTTTGGATTGGTGCTGGAAACAATGTTGATACAATAGGGATGTTTTCCTCACTTCTGAGCTTGTATCCTTGAGTCAAGGCCTTTTCTGGCTCTCACATCACCTCACCAGCCAGGAGGATGGGGCTGCACAAGAAATTGGGAGAAGACACAGCAAGGAAAGCTGATCACAACTGGCCCAAAGGTATCTCAGACCCTATGGTGTCATACTCAGTAGTAAAACTAAGGGGGAGCTTGGGGAGGCCACATGTACCAGTTGCCATCCAGGTTGATGCAGATCACCTCCACCATGGCTGACTCCCTCAAGATACTAGATACCTCCATCAGTGCTGGTCCATTTGCTTCAGGAATTTGCAGGTTCTTACTTGAAGGAACACCTGTTCTTCAGATTGGATGGGAGTTGCTGCTGAAGATGGAGGACTTCAGCATTTTTCCAATCCCTTTGTCAGTGGTCTTATCTTTAGCAAGGAATCCCAGCTGCTGCGTTTCCTTCTCTAAGTCCTGACTGATAGGTACAGTAACCTAAGGATACTGCTAAGTCGGGTAGGAGAAAGAACTGTTAGGTCTACAAGCAGCTACGAACTAACAAAGCTAGAATTGTCACTCAGAGCTCCAGTGGCTTTACACTAGCAAGTAACTCTCAAAAGGACTTTTTCTCAAAGCACTCATAAAATGCGGTATAAGGAAAACTGAATTATTGATCTCTCCTTTTTGAAAAATCCTGATTTTCAGAGAGGAAGGATGGTTTTTCATCTGAAATCCAAACTTCAGCTACTCTGCATTTTCCATTCCCAGAAGAGCCAGCAGAATTTCTCACATCAGCAGCCCAGGATTTTAATAACCTCAGTCTACTGTACAGCAAGAACAAAACTCACGTGGAATTGTAAATTACTGTGTTCAGTGCATCAACCAGGTCCTGTGTCTTCATTGTGTTGAAATCCACCTGAACTGCAGCTCCTTTTGCTACCATGTGAGCAATGTTGTCATGCTGGTCAGCAAACATGGGAATCCCAACCATTGGGATCCCGTGGTAGATGGCTTCATAGAGCCCATTGGTCCCACCATGTGTAATAAAGGCCTTTGTCAAGGGATGGCCTGGAACAGGGAAGGAGAGGTGTGTGTTACAGCATCTGTGGAAGACTCTTCACTGGGATGTGAGCGCTTCATAGAGGGGGCCAATGCATTACTAGGGAAGGGAACAGCCCTGACCTCTGGATCAGCAGCAGAGCTTGCATGCTTAGTTTTCACAGTCACACTCACTTTAACGCAACATGTGAATCAGCATGTCCCTCCAGACTACCCCACAGTTACTTTGGCCCATCTGCTATTGTGCAGTTGTTTTCACACAGTGTCAGATTCATAACAGCCCTGTGTGTCAGCCTTGCTTAGGTCAAGCATGTTGAAGAATTAGCCCTGGAAATGAGCTGCAGAGGCCAAATCCAACTCCGGAGTACATATCTACTTTGGTATTTACTCCTACCTATGGGTGCTTTTGAGCCCTTCCGGACAACTGCCACCAAGCTCTGTAAGTCAGAGCCTTTTCGGAAACTAAGGCTCCCGAAAGCAAAGCTCTGTAGCTTAAGCTGTGAAACAAACTGTATCCACAAGCGTTACATGGTTCTGTGGCCTGAATTAACCATTCTTCTAGTGGAAAAGCAAAGGAAATGGTTTTTCCAAGAGTGCCATCCATCCCAAATAGAATCAATCTCACCAATCAGGTCGTTTTGTGGTATCCAGTCATAAATCCTGGTGTTGGAGCCCAGACTTTCTGGTTTTTTCCCTTTGTACCGCCAGAGGACCTTGAACAAAGGAAGAATAAGATAAGCGTGATGCATGTGATGTGCCTTTCTGTATTATTACGTGTAATTTAGAGCTTTATCTCAAACCCGCATACCTTTTCCCAGTAGTTCAAATAGCTTTGGCTCCAGTTGAACTCTTTGATTGGTTATTATGTGCTAATTATAAAAAATGCATGGGGTGATTCTTGTATTTTGGCCTGTAGACACACCTCCGTGTCATTTGGTTCAGAGGTCCCCATGAAGTAATTCAGCAATATGTCTCTCTGAGAGAGCCCAGCTTCCTGGCTGTATCACATCCATCAGGCATGCAGGTAAAGAACAGGCCACTCCAAACATAAAAGACTCACTGAGAGCAATGAGAGTGAAAAAAGCAAGGCAACAAGGCAACTTGTTTTAGGTTTCAAAAGAAATTCACCTTTTGTGGAAGCTGGCTGAGGGCTTTGGCAATCACATTACTTTTTTCATCACTCAGGTTGTGGACCATTGACCCAAGAGTGAATATGATGACACCATGTTCCCCTGAGCTCTGAACAAATTCTTCCATTTCCTAGGAGAGGCAGAAAACATAACAGGGGTAATTACACAGTGAAAATTACACAGATTTCTGTGAATAGAGAGCATAACCTTTTCAGCCTATTAAGAAAATGATGGTGGTGTGAGCACGTCCTGACAGAAGGGCTCGACAAAGACAGACCTAGCCCTATGGAAAACAATTTTTCCCCAACAAGGAGGAGGACAAGTTGAGATAGGTGAAAGATGCTTTGTCTTTTTGAAAGCAAGTTTCAGGATACATTTCAAGCAGCAGGAATGAATCCTGGCATTATCATGAGTAGGCCATACATACTCTGTGACACGCTTCCTAGCATGATCATGGTTCTGGATTTTCCTGGAACAATACTTTGTGTTATATAGCTTTCCTGAAACTTGAGAGGGTGTTTCAGCATCCTGATCACAGACTCACCAAGTTGGTGCCGTCACTTTGCTAGTCAGACAGTTCTCATTTCTTACAATGCACCACATTGCTCAAAGCATTTTCTATGAATCAGACCAATAGGTTTTCCTGTTCCTTTTATTAGTTAGTGTCATGTGAACTGGAGCACTAACATGCGAAGGAGAATGGTTATCCATTTTCCCCAAGCTCAACCCATGCCACAGGGGAGTGGGAAGAAGAGTTAGAAAGTTTAGTTTAGTAGACAGTTTGCACTGAAGATGGCCTATGTCTTACAAGGCTCCTACAGGAATGATAATCTACACCAGAGCTTGTCATGTTGTCATCTTCAGTATTTGGGAGTTTCAAATTCCACCTGAATTCACAGCAAAGCATAGGCTTGAGATGCTCAGTGTTTTACTCCCTTTAAGATGTCTTAAACTAGGGTACAGTAGAAAAAGAGTTTATCACTCATCTGTTTCTGCAAGCTTTGAACCCATTTTACCTAAAGAATTTGTCTTGTCAAGGCATCAGGTATTTCAATGTCATCATGGGCTGCAAGTCTGTATCTTAGAATTAAACATTACATTTAAGTACCCTGAGGTAGCACCTATTTTTCCTAAAACAGACACTGTATTACCGCATGCTGACATCAGCTGTCCTCTTTTAAGACAGCGGGCTGTAAACCAGCCCTCAGTTCAGACAAGTATGGACAGATGCTAAATAGTTCCTTGCTCTCCAGCAGCACCAGAGCGTCTTCTTCAAGAATGAGCTTTCTCAGGACATGGCTTGCGTGGTTATCAGGGAGAGAAACAGTCTTTGTAACAAACCAGCCAACTGAAGAATGAAGTTGGGATACCTTTGGTAACGGTTTTGCAGGCTGGCAATGAAGTCCTCCAACAAACTCAAAGTTGGGCAGAAAAGGGCGTGGAAATTCAAAATCCCAGTATGTTCTGATTAACCAAATCTCTGCTTTCCCCATCGTCTCACACAGGGTTGTGGGCCTTCCTGTGGACAAGGTACAAGAGGTTTACAACACGCACTGGAGTGACCTTGTTTGCTCTAGATTGTGAAACAGGAACCTTACCTTTGCCTTTTGGCACTCCCAATCAGTGTAGTTGATCAAACCATGCATAAAATAAAAACATCCACAAATCTGGATCTATTCTTTGCCCTTTCCTGTGTTCAGATTTAGCAGGTGGCCATGAGCAAGGCAGTACAATCCTTAAAAGGATTTTGAACCTTCATGATTACTTTAGAGAAATACAAGTGAGAAGCATTTAGTATCTAATATAGGACTGCAATTCTTGTAGTGCTGAATTATTACCTGTGCTTGTAATAAAAACACAGAGAACACTTGGGGAAGAGAACAATTACTGAAAAGTTAGTTCCAAATAAAGAATGAATGAATCACAAGGTGATGATCACCTGTCAGGAAGGAGGAAAGTTTTTAAACAAAGTTCTGTAGCATTTTTCAAAGGGTGACTCATTTAGCGGCTGCTCAGACAATAAAAGACAGATACAAACATGTCTAGTTTTCTTGAGGACTGAGTCAGCTGCTTCTGACACATATTGGGAAAAGTTGGCCAGCTCCATAGTTACTTTTAATGTCATTTTATGCTAAACCAAATATTTCTAGAAATTCATCTGGAAAAAAAAATTTAATGGTAATCTGATGTTTTATAGTTTACCATTTGGAAAAATATATATTCTTAGCTACATGTTGCAAGTTGTCTTTGCAGTATTTTCTCCACAAAGTGAAACTGGGGAGTTAAAAGGGTTAGAAGTATTGATAAATAGTTTTCCAAAGCCAGCCTAATGCAAGCAAGAATCAAGCTAAATAAGCTGCAAGATAAAAATTATCTGTAGGGCATCTTCTTACACTACTTGATAAATATAATAATCTATACCAGTAATTTTTTCTTTAAATTAGAGAGCAGTGAGTCAGTTCCAAAGTTGCTGAAGTGAAAATTAAGTTTGCATTAGTAGTAGTGATATAAAGGTGTAATTAAGTCTTTATGTGGTATTCAAAAATTCTATCCAGGGAAGAGGGACTAGTTTTCAGAGCACAAAGGTGTTCTTTGCAAATGCAGTAAAAGATTGGACAGCAACAGAAGAGAGGCCCTTGTGTTTGCTGTTCACTCATTATCTGCCTAAACTTAGATACCCTGGACAAGATTCAAAGTCCATTGAACTAAAAGGTCTGTTTATTAAATGTTGAATCATGCCTGAGTTGTACTATGTTGGAGCGAAATTTTTAGGTATGTATATAGTTTAAGGAGACTATTTCAAACTCTGAATGGTGTATGAAATGGAAAGGTGACAGCATTTATTGTTGAGAATCTGAACTGACACATCCGCACATCCACACAGTGTACATCCTGCGCTATGCAGAGTTGCAAGATACTTCAGGATTACCTTCTCTGCTGGCCTTTGAGAAAGAGTATTTTGAGACAACAGCATAGTGGTCCCAAAGCATTCAAAAGGCACAACCTATGCAAGAAAATAAACCATTCAACAGCTGCCTTACCTAAGACATTACTGTAGTACCTATCCCACTCATCTCGCCAAAACTTCACGAAAAATAAATCCGTGCAAATGTAAAAGAGGAAGTTCTGTAGTCTTTCCATAAAGGACATGTGGTGTGTCAGCCCCATTGTGCTAGCAGGCACATAGGAAGGTGGGGACGGAAGCCCACCGCACAGCCGCTCTACCACATTCCCATCAGAGAAGCGGAAGCTGTAGACAAAAGGGATCTCTAGGATTTCTGCTACAAGCTCCCCACCTACAGACAGGGGGTCAGCAATCAGAACATCAAACTTGGCCTGCTGCAGCTTTGCTATCAGGTGAGAGTTCATCACCAAGGTGTCACAGGTCTGCTTTGACATATTGGTAAAGACCTCCAGTTGCTCTTTCATCGTCCACATGATCTCCCAGGGAAAGAGATTAGAGGCTTCATTCATCCAGAAATTGAGGAAGTCCTCCATGGAGGCATCCAAGGTCTCCTGGCTAAAGGGGACTTGCAGGACCTCAAAAGTGAAAGGAGAGGAAGTGTCCTGGTAGTTGATGAGCAGATTGCTTGACGGCACCAGCACAGTCACTTCATGACCCCGGAGAATGAGTTCTTGCAGAAGCACTTTCATATTGATCCAATGACTGGCATCGGTGGGCCAAACCACCACCCTCCCACAAAAACTGGTGCTGCAGCAGCATGCATAGGCCCAGAGTAGCCAGAAGAACTTTGGCCCCAACATCTCAGCATTCCACATACAACCCTGGTCTGACCGAACTGGAAGCAGTTCACTGCTTCACTGTGCAAACACTTTAGAGCCAACCAATTAAAAGTGGCATTTGTTTGGTGAGTAGACTGGCAAACATGATTGGCAAACATGGCAAGAGGGAATGTCATAACACAAAACAACACTCATGGGAGGACTGGGCAAGCAGCAAAACCCGTTCTGAAGTGTACTGTAGGGCCATAGCTGATCTCAAAATTACAGCAGCTCCTATCTGCTCACCACAAAGTGCATTTTGCAGCATGTGAAGACCAGAAGCCTTTTCCCTGTGTTGTGGTTTAATCTTGATAGGCAATTAGGCACCACAGAGCCTCTAAATCTCCCACTGTAGGAGGAGAAAAGGAAGGGCAAATTTAGAAAACTCATGGATTGAGACTGAGACAACTTTAAGAAAAAAAGGGAAAGGGAAAAAAAAAAAGAACAAGAAAAGCAAGTGATGGAAAAAGAACAGTTGCTCACTACCAGCCAACCAATGTCCAGTGAGTTCTCAAGAAATAGCAGCCCTGACAAACTTCTCCCCCATATCTTTTATTTGTTGAGCACAAAATCATCATGGGCTGGGGTATCCCTTGGGTGAGTCAGGGTCAGCTGTCCCAGCTGTGTCCCCTCCTGACTTCTGGTGCATCCCCAATTCCCTTGCTGGTAGGGTGGGCTGAGAGGCAGGAGAGGCCTTGACACTCTGTAAGCACTGCTCAGCAGTAATTAAAACATCCCTGTATTATCAAAATTCTTTTCAGCACAAATCCGTCATGCAGCCCATGCAAGCTAACAAAACAGATATTGCACATGGAGCCTTAAATGCCAAACCCCACAGTTTGCAATAAAAAAAGACACCACAAGATCCAAACATCTCTGAGGCTTACACAATGGACATCAAACCATGCTTCAGCTAGCACAAGATTTTCTAGTCTCTGTCATCATAGAATGATAAGCAACACAAACACACATCTAGGTACTCTAAGAGTAGGATACCTTAACAACTTAGCTCTCTCAACAGAATTACACCTTATTAGTGAAATATAAATAAAAACTTTAAAGTCTCATATTGAAATACCCATTGTATCTCCCCACTAGCAATACATATGTTTGGCCTGTTTCCTTTTAAGCATTACTATAATTGCCTAGAGCAAAAATGGGAAAACATTATACAACTATTTTGTTTTAAATTAAAAACCACTTACAAATAAATATAACTATAATCTAATAGTTTTTTAGACACCTTCAAAAAAGCAAAGACCCATGTTTCTCAGAGGGCCTTTTATCACTGAATTTGGGCTCATCTGATCTTCCAGACTTTCATAGGTCCAGAGGAGGATATTGTCTCTAATTTTGAGACAAAGTAGCAAGTAAGAAGTGTGCTATGATGAGTATATAGTATTTTATTGTTCATAGTGTTTGTCATGATTCATCTATGAATATGACTAATGAGCCCTGTTTCAAGTGCTTTAACACTATTTTACATATCCTGGAAGTTCCTGTACAGTCTTAGCTCTACTACTGTAGCAGGTCAGGATTAACAGGTATTGTTTGTACTTGCCTGTATTGTTTGACTTCATGCAGGAATTTTGAAGGAAGGAGAGTGAATTTGGGGCTGTTGTGCTCCTGATTTGTGCCTTAACCTCTCATCTCTGGGTATTTACTCTCGTGTGTACAGCAGATGTAATTTCAGAAAAGAGAGCAGCCTTACCTAATACTTCACTGTAGTATTGATCCCAGCTTGCCCAGACAACATAATGAAATATGAAATCCTGCAGAGCGTAGCTGAGGATGTTTTTTAGCCTTTGCCAGAAGGTCATCCTATCTGTTAGGCTGGTTAGGGTGCTTGGTACATAGGAAGGAGGTGCTGGGAGTGTTCCACAGAGCCGCTCCACTGTGTTGCCCATGGAGAACCGGAAGGTATACACAAAGGGGATACCCAGCTTCTCAGCAACCAGCTCCCCACTGGGTGACAGAGGGTCTGCCAAAAGGACATCGAAGGTGGATGCCCTCAGTCTTTCTATCAGGGCCTCGTTCTTCACAACTCCATCACAAATGATTTTGGTTATGTTCTTCATCTGCAATATCTTTTGAGCTATCTTGTAAGCACCTTTCCAGATAGGTAGCTCTCTCTCCTCATAGAAAAAAAAATATAAAATTTTATCCATTAAGTCAGCCATCTCCTTTTTGGTGATTGGCACGTCAATCACCTCAAACTGGAAGGGTGAGGGCTGTGTAGGATTGAGGATGAGGAAGCACGAAGGCAGCAGCACGGTCACCTCGTGGCCCCGGACCACAAGCTCCTGTAGTATATGCTCCATGTTCAGCCAGTGGCTGTTGTCAGCCGGCCAGACCAACACCTTCCCTCCCGAACCGCAGCCCAGCACGGACAGCAGCAACAGCACTGACACCTCCTTCCCTGTCATAGCTTGCCCTGTGTGGCAATGTCCCCGTGACCTTCCTTCACTGGGAGCAGTGGCACTCCTGAACTGGGCTGGGCATGCATGACACTGCCTCGATCCCAAGGGCAGGGAGCCAAAGGTAGGCAGTGTGAAATCCTGTACTGGATAATTGCATGCTTAATATCATATTTTCCTAGGGCACAAAAAAAAAGGTGACTGGCACCAGCTGGCACTCTCTGGCGGTGAACAGCTTGCTGAAGCTGGAAGATATGATTCCTCTGGAGCAGCAGGGAGAGCTGTCAGCCCTGGGGGGCTTAGTCCAGCAAGGATTGTATCCTGTTGGTAATCTAACTACAGTCTCTGTGTTACTTGTTTGTTAGAAGAGGTGATGTTTTCATTCTTCTGGCTCTTTGAAACACAGCTGGGTAGGCAGCAAAGATGACTGTGTGCGCATCTTTTTACTTTTATAATGCCACAAAGCATCCCTTTAGAACACACTTAAGTGGTGATCCAGGGCTGCAGCCAAAGAGTTGTACCTCAAAGTGGATGAAACTACACAGCAAATCACTCCAGTATCAGAGTAAGACTGTCCCCATGTGAATTTGCCTCTTACAGAGCACCATGGGAGACCAGGAGAGGATAGTGCAGGCTTCCTGCCAGCCACTAAGTACCAATTACCAATTATGAACTATAAATTGAACCAGAAAATCCATTTAACAGTTTTATTTATATTGTCCCTCCTGATGTACAGCTAAGAAATATTCTAAGTTCTCTTTTCTGTCCTAAAAATCATTATTACATGGTTTCTGCTCAGTGCTGTTACACAATGGTTTCCTAATGTTTTCATCCAAGGCTTTTGGTGTGGTTTCCATGCTGCCTAGAGCACCCTTTCTGGGACAAAAATGTGGGTCATGGAAACAGCTGGACTGTGAGGAGCCAAGCTGAGATACATCATGTACTGTACACATGACACCAGGTTGGCATATTTGTGGGGTCTTGCATCATGCAGGTATTTGCAGGCAATTGAACCCTGAGAGATTTTGAACCCTGAGAGATTTGAGAAAAAAAAGTCCTTTTTAAGAGCTCAATGGGAAGGTAGTAGAAGTGGCATGTGATTAATAATAAACATATTTTTCTACATGAATACCCAAAACAGTCCAGAAGAAAAGCCTGCAGAGAAAAATTTGTTGTTTTCACTGTTCACTTTGTGGGTGGGAGGGTGTATTCTAAATAAAACTTGTTTTGTGCAGGGAGAATTGGTTTTATAGGACCAGTGACATAAGTGGAGTCTCTGTTAAAAAGCCACAATGCACTTAAATATTGCTGCTGAGGGTGACAAAGGCTGGCTTGCAATTCACCAGCTCCCCCCTCCTTGTTATGGTCCTCTGGATGAGGAAAATGGCTCTGTTCTTGGCTGCTTTCTTTGCAAGCAGTCACCCTTGCTGAGTGCACTGCATGGTGTGGAAGTCGTATCAAACTCCACGCTAAAATTACAACAAAAGTCAAATCCGTCCGTTGGGATGACCCTGATCCTGTCTCAGCACAATGGCATAGCAGCACAGCATCCTGAATGCTAGTGCCTCAGCCCCATTTTAAGGACAAAATGACAAACTCTTGCTGACCTCTCTCTTGACCCTGGTGGGTTCCTAGCTCTGCAGGAGACTAGAACATAAAGACAGACTGTATAATGAGAAGTGAAGTATCAGAAGGCTTACCTAAGACCTTGCTGTAGTAGATATCCCAATGTCCCCAGTAGCTCTGGAAAACGTAGTCTTGTAGGTGGTAAGACAAAAAGTTTTTTACTCTCTCCCCAAAAGACATGCGGTCAGTGAGCTCAGATAGGGCTGCAGGTGTGTAGGATGGTGGGGTTGGGATCTTGCCACAGTGCCTTTCCAGAGTGAAGGCTGGGGAGAAACGTAGCGAGTAGACAAAGGGAATGCCCAGCTTGAGAGCCAGGAGTTCCCCACAGGGGGTCACAGGGTCTGACAGCAGCAGATCAAAACCAGACCTCTGTAGACGAGCAATCAGCTCTTCGTTGGTCAGCACTGCATCACACATGATCTTGTTCATCTCCTGCCAGCCTACAGACAGTCTTCCCAGCTCCTTGTAAAACTGCCAGAAGGTCAAAATGGTTGGTCTGTTGTTGAGCCATAAATCCACTATTCCATTAATCAGGCTCTCAGGAACATCTTTTTTGAAGGGCACATTATAGGTCTCAAAATTCTCCGTGGCTTTAGGCCTGGGTTCAATGAAGAGGGTAGCGTTGGATACCAGGATGGTAAAGCTATGCCCACGGTGGATGAGCTCCTGTATAATTACATTCATGTTCAGCCAGTGGCTGCCTTCTGTTGGCCAAACCAGTATCTTCCCACAGAAGACAGGCCCTAGAAAAGCAACCTGAAAAAGGAGCAGCTGGAGGTATTTCTTTGAGCCAGTTGTTTTCATGACCATGGCAGAGTCAAGGGCTAGATAAGTCCAGGAATTTTCCCTTGCAGCTGGGAGTGCTGCACCTCTGTGTTTGGTGACTCCTTACTTACTAGTACTCCTAGTAGAAATGAGATTTTGCGGTTGCACAGATACTGCCTTTATAACCTGTGTTTCGTCTGAACTCTGAAAAGAAAAGAAAGATGTAAAAAAAAAGATGTTTGGTCATTCATTTTTCCCTTTTTGCCTTCTACCCTGTTAGCTTCCCATTAAGGAAATTCTGTTCTCTTGTTACAAGGATGACAGCAATCCTCACTGCTGTCAAAAGAGTCAGTCCCCTGGATGCCAGCCCTGAGATTCAAACAAATCCCTTGCCTTTTTTCCATGAACTAGCAGTGCCAGAGGCAGGCCAAGGAATGAGAAGCCACAGGGCGGACTTGGAAGTGGCATCCTTTTTCACAGTGAGATGCTAAAAGTGCTGATACTTCTTATGCTGAGAGAAGTTAACAAATCCTTCATTTGTTTGATGATAATGCCAATAATGACTTGCAATTTGTTCTAATAGGTCACTGGTAGCTTCCAACTGCTCCCAGACAACTTTTAACACAGTGAGTGCATTGCTTCTGCCTGTGGCACATCACCACCTGCCTGGTCACGTTGTCAGGTGTCTAAACATGGGTCTGGGCCTCTTCTGAGCCCTGAAAGTGCTAAAGAGCAAAACGTACATCATCTGGGATGGCTCTCACTTGGAAAGTTGTCCCTTGAATATAAACATGTCTGAAAGCAGTTATTTAACCACCTGGAGCCAAAATGACAACTAAAACCCACACATATAATTATACACTTGATCCAACACAATTTGGGGAACAAATGGCATGCAGCAAAAAACTCTCACCTTGCAAAGTCTTCCAAGGTACATAAACATTGTGCTCTGAGCTGCAAGGTGCAATTTGCTACACAATTTTGCTGCTTTTCCTTGCTGCTCCCCTCCTCTGTGCCTGGGCTGCTTCCAACAGGTTTGGTTATCAGGCAGAAGGAGCTTAAGTAAGTTACCCTCTGGACTGGATTTTTCAAAAGGAGGAAGTAATAGAATATGAGATGATGGCAACAAAGCATGTATTCTGTGTTTATTCATTGCTTTGTTATACTCTGGGAATTTAATGGTTGAAATGGTCTTTCCCTTGCCAGGATATTCTATAATGTTATTACAGAGTCAGGTTCTTAGGAGGACTTTGTATCCTAGAGATAAGAAATATGATGTCTGACTGCTAAAAAGACTTTTTTACTCCCTTTAGGGTCCCAGGTGGCAAAACGAATTGTTTGTAACATAGTAGATATGTTTATAAACTGTCAACAGGAACAAAGAGTGAGCCTTATGGTTTGTTTGCAGAGGTTTTCAAAAGTTGGTGCTATCTATAGTGCGAGTTTCCAAAAGTTGGTATGTTACCTGTGTTGGCTGTGTGGCCCTTGTTTCCAGAGATCTAGGCAAGTGTTTAATAACCTGAAAATATAGGAATCTAAAGGTGCAGCTCAATGATTTTTTTTTAAGTATTGTCCCTAATATTCAACAGGGCTTTTTCTAAACCCTCAGAATCCAATACTATTATGCCAGCATGTTTTAGCCGTAATTTAGCCTTACAGCCAGGAATTTTACTACAGTCTTTGTATCCAGAGTAAGATTTTTTTTTCAGGCTAATTTAGTTTATTTTGTAAATTCCTATAAGAAACACCAAGAATCACACCATGTGCCTGAGAGCATTGTCCAAATGCTTCTTGAACTCCCTCAGGCTTGGTGCTGTGACCACTTCCTTGGATAAAAACTTAGATGGGAAGTTACTTTTTGTTTCCAACCCTTCAGTATCAAATTCCTCCATAGCAAATGAAAGCATTTGCTAGGGGAACCAAAGAGTTAAATTTGTCTTTTTTCCATGGCTAGCTCTAAAGATGATACTCAGATTACTCAGATCAAAGAAGATAAGCATTTTGAGAGGATTAAAGAACAAAATCCAGCAAATGAGAGAGAAGTGGGCAGAAGAAAGTAGATGGTGTTAAGTACCTGTATTTCACACATGTAACATTACTAACAGAAGTGCTGCAGACAGTGATGCAACCTCCAGCCTTGTTAAAAAACAACAGGGTTTTCAAGGCTAAGGCCCTCATGCAAAAGTTAGGTAATGCAAACTGATGATTTCCACACACAGGTCTCTTCACCACTGTGCTGGGTGGCTGGGGGGTTACAGTGTGCATGGCACTTTGATTTCCATGAACTCGATACCAGCCAGCATCTCAGAAATTCAGGGCCAGGGTGGAAAAGGGAAGATTTTGCCCTGAAGAAGTACCAAATGACTCTATGCTTTCCCTTTCACCTAATACAATGAAGCAGCTTCTGGTCTGAAAGCAGACTTAAAAGTCTTGATTATCTTTTTTTTCGGGGGGTGNATTTCAAAGTTGGCTCATCCCTACATGCAGAACTGGCGGATTTAGCAATTCTGAAGTCACATGTGCATGTGCTCAGTAAAAGGCTTGTAATCCCCAGGATATAGGGAAACTCCAGCAAAAGTTAATGAGATAAAATACCCTCACCATGACCATCTTTCTTGAATAAATTATATCGTTATACCTCTGCACTGTTACTGCAGGATGAAAAAAAACAGGGGCTAGGTTTATAGCAATGCACTTGGATTTTTTGATTCAGTTTAAAATTGTACAAACTGTCTTCACTGCTGCTTGAAATGCTGCAAGAGCACCTTGTCAGGTAAACAGCCATTAGGGTGGCTGGCACAGGAGGCATTTCCAATCTGCAAAGCCAAAACATTAAAGAAATGAGAGAAGGTTCAGGCCAAGCTTTGTGTCCCTGCTAGGAATCTGCATTCTTGGTGGAAGAATAAGTGCTGCACCCTGTCCTTATCAGCTCTAGAGCAAGGAGCAGCAGCAGACTTGCCCAAGCTCTCTGCACATGTGGTACACTCCTGTCTTCCCAGCCTCCTAAGGAAAGCTGCGTGCTATGGTCATGGGCAAATCTGCAAATCCCATGGGCATGGACATGATGGGACTCATCTAATGTATCACCAACCTTAAAAGGAGGAGTTGCTATCTCCATTCCACCTTTTCATGCATGTTTGCTGTTCATGCTCCCATGGCAAGCCTTTCCCCATGACTTTCCCAGTCATCTCCCAATGGTTTATTTTACTGGGAGAGTTTAATGCTGGGGCAGGAAGGAGCTAGGCGAAGACCAGGTAGGCTACAATGGCCAGGGTAGCCTCATCACCTTGTCACTGCAGGCCAGGGAGCGGCAGTAATAGCACCAGAGCACAGACCAGAGGTGATCACAGCCATCACTGCACCTACTGCTGCGGACACTGGTCCCAACTGTGGGGACTGGAGCACGCACAGAGCCCTGCAAAGGGCAGGGCGGCCCACAGCATTCCAGCCTCCCCAGAGCAAGCACATCTCCCATTCCCACAGGACCACTAGGGAGCAGGAATTTGGGTCCCTGGGGTTATTGCAGCAGACCACAGGTCAGGGGAAGGTTTAGGGGTGCTGATTGCACCCCAAAGTACCCCAAACCCACCACCCTGGACCCCTGCACACAAAGCTCTGTGCAGGTGAGCATGGGCAGAGCACCCCGGGACACCCATCTCACCTAAGACCTGCTGCTCTGCGCTGGGAAGAGTGACGCAGGGATGGTGACACCAGGAGGGTGACACCAAGAGACTGATACCAGGAGGGTGTCAACAGGAGGGTGACGGCAGCAGTTTTTATAGGCTGAGACAGGGCACTGAGGGCAGTAATGTTTGCCAGCCCAGCAGCTGCAGGGAGGGAGGAGCAAGTGCAGGGAGAAACCAGCAGCCACTGACCTGCAGGGAGGGCCACAGGGGACATCCCCAGCCCCACCAGTCCTACTCTCCCCCACAGGTCCTAGGCCACATGCCACTGTGTGAGGGTGGGGAGGGCACCTCTCACTGCCCACACCTACCCAACATGTTCCCCATACACAGATTTGCCAAAACCCTCTGCAATCCCATGAGCTGCTGCTGGCAATCCCCCCACCACAGCGGCTGAGGGGTGACACCTGCTTGTCCCCAACCCAAGAGGAGGACAGCAGCCCCAGGGGGACAGCTGGGTTGGGATCAGAACAGGCTCAGGGCAGTGAGCACCCCAAGGCAGGATCAGGGAGCACATTTTATTTCTCTCCTGCAGTCCCAGGGGAGAGGAAGGAATGGCAGCAGTGCCATCACAGTACAGGGTGGATTTGGGGGGCGTCCGGTGGTCTCTCCTCAGATCTGAGTGCGGAAGCACAGGTCGGTGCCTGACATCTTCTGCGCATAGTCCTGGTCAAAGCGCTCGTTCTGGGCCACTGTGAAGTGGTTCTTCCAGTCTCCGGTGGTACCTGTGGCCGGGCAAGATGAGGCTCAGCAGGGGCAGAGGGGGGGGACAGTGTGCCAGAGGCCCCTTGGAGCCGCTCACCTTTGCGCATGAAGGGGGACACACTGTGGTCCATGAGGTCGGAGGGCACCTTGCTGTAGTTGGTAGCAGGGTTGTCCCGCATGGCCTCAAAGGAAGTGTGTCGGGTGATGGTGTCCAGCGCCGCCTCTGACAGCTTCTGCCCCAGGAACTGGGCCACCTTGGCAATCTCCCGGCGGAGGTCCTGTGCGACACAGGCCAACACTCACCCTTCCTGCCACCCCCCAGGCCCCACACCATCATCCACCCTGCCCCATCACCTCCTTCAAATCCTCGTAGAACAGGTAGAGAATGGGGTGATCCTTCCTGCGCTCCCAGTAGCCCTTGACATGGTTGTACCAGGAACCATATGCCACTGCATGGGGAGAGCAGCCAGTGGGTGACAGTCCCCTGCAGGGCCCCTTGCACACACCCCGGAGTGTCCTGTCCCACCTCTGCCAGCCATGAACTCCTCCAGGTACTGGGCCCATGTCCCTGGGTGTGGCAGCAACTTGTTCATTATATCAAAGTGGTAGTAGGAGACAGCCACATCCTTGGCGTTGCGCGCCACATAGATCATCTGCAAATGGGCCATGGAGATATGAGGGGCTGCCCCAGGACCCCCAATAGAGAGGACGCTCCAGCTTCTAGAACTCCCATGACCACTTAGGATGCTGGAGGGAACAGTGGGGAGTCTTGTCTCAGGGGAACGGGGAGCTGCAATTCCCTCCGTGGCAGGGACCAGGGTTGGGGGTTACCTTGCAGCGGTTTTCCCAGAACAATTTGGGCAGGATATGTGCTGGCAGATGAGTCTTCACTATGCGGGGTGAAGGCATGGTGGCCAGCAGTTCTGTTCCTGGGGAATCCCAGAGCACTTCCTCAGTAGGCCCTTGGCAAAGACCCTTGGGACTCAGACCCTGAGGGGTGCCCCTGCACCTCACTACCTGCTGCCATCTTTCCAGGGGCAGAGAACTCCAGCATAGGCACTCTCTTGCTGATAATGTCCCGCTTACACTTCTCAGGATCTCCGCCTTGCAGGATCATGTCCACAATCTCGCTGACCCAAGTGGTGCCTGGGGAAAGGAACCTATCAAGGGCAGCAGCCAAGGCACCACCGGGTGTCTCAGCACTGACAATCCCTCAGACCTCAACCAGATGCCATGGGAGAAAAAGAAAATCCTACACAACTCTGTCCTGACAGCCCCTAAATGTGTTGCATGCCACCAGGCAGTGGGTCTCAGCTGAACAGCACACTTGCCCACCCAATACCATCACATCTGGTTGCTTTTTGGATGCTCACCAGATTTGGGGAAAGTGACTACTATGATGTCCTCAGGGTGGCTCTGGAAGGTGTCAATCCGTTCCCAGTTGTGGGCAAAGGCATTGACCATGGGGATGCCGTACACCGTGAGCAAGGGCTGACGCAGGTAGGGGTCCGGATTGGCCATCCTGCTGGGGACAGGGACATGTGGAAGGGCTGGCTGATGAGGGGAGGCCTGTCCCCCCACCCTTTCAGGGCAGCCATCAGCCAGTGCAGCCTGGTCACTTGGCATTGTGCCTGCTCAGGGAGCGGCAGCCGTAGCACCAGAGCACAGACCAGAGGTCACCATGGCTATCACTGCACCCACTGCTGGGAACAAGGGTCCCAACTGCGGGGACAGGAGCCCACTCAGAGTCCTGCTAAGGGCAGGGCTGCCCACAGGGGGCTGGCATCACCCAGATCTGGGGGACTAGACTAGAATAGCCCCTCTTCCCTTACCTCAGCACCCCAGGGGAGCAGGGAGCTGAGTCCCTGGGGTTATTGCAGCAGACCACAGGTCAGGGGAAGGTTTAGGTGTGCTGATTGCACAGAAAACCAAAATGCCCCAAACTCACCACCCTGGACCCTGCAGCATGCAGCTCTGTGTGACTGAGCATGGACAGAGCACCCACAGGGCACCCCGAGACACCCATCTCACCTAAGACCTGCTGCTCTGTGCTGGGAAGAGTGACGCTGGGACGGTGACACCAGGAGGCTGACAGCAGAAGACAGGGAGCCTTGGGGCCGCACAGTGGTTATTACAGAAAGGAGAAGGAAAGAGGCAGGGCACTGAGGGCAGTAATGTTTGCCAGCCCAGCAGCTGCAGGGAGGGAGGAGCAAGTGCAGGGAGAAACCAGCAGCCACTGACCTGCAGGGAGGGCCACAGGGGACATCCCCAGCCCCACCAGTCCTACTCTCCCCCACAGGTCCTAGGCCACATGCCACTGTGTGAGGGTGGGGAGGGCACCTCTCACTGCCCACACCTACCCAACATGTTCCCCATACACAGATTTGCCAAAACCCTCTGCAATCCCATGAGCTGCTGCTGGCAATCCCCCCACCACAGCGGCTGAGGGGTGACACCTGCTTGTCCCCAACCCAAGAGGAGGACAGCAGCCCCAGGGGGACAGCTGGGTTGGGATCAGAACAGGCTCAGGGCAGTGAGCACCCCAAGGCAGGATCAGGGAGCACATTTTATTTCTCTCCTGCAGTCCCAGGGGAGAGGAAGGAATGGCAGCAGTGCCATCACAGTACAGGGTGGATTTGGGGGGCGTCCGGTGGTCTCTCCTCAGATCTGAGTGCGGAAGCACAGGTCGGTGCCTGACATCTTCTGCGCATAGTCCTGGTCAAAGCGCTCGTTCTGGGCCACTGTGAAGTGGTTCTTCCAGTCTCCGGTGGTACCTGTGGCCGGGCAAGATGAGGCTCAGCAGGGGCAGAGGGGGGGGACAGTGTGCCAGAGGCCCCTTGGAGCCGCTCACCTTTGCGCATGAAGGGGGACACACTGTGGTCCATGAGGTCGGAGGGCACCTTGCTGTAGTTGGTAGCAGGGTTGTCCCGCATGGCCTCAAAGGAAGTGTGTCGGGTGATGGTGTCCAGCGCCGCCTCTGACAGCTTCTGCCCCAGGAACTGGGCCACCTTGGCAATCTCCTGGCGGAGGTCCTGTGCGACACAGGCCAACACTCACCCTTCCTGCCACCCCCCAGGCCCCACACCATCATCCACCCTGCCCCATCACCTCCTTCAAATCTTCGTAGAACAGGTAGAGAATGGGGTGATCCTTCCTGCGCTCCCAGTAGCCCTTGACATGGTTGTACCAGGAACCATATGCCACTGCATGGGGAGAGCAGCCAGTGGGTGACAGTCCCCTGCAGGGCCCCTTGCACACACCCCGGAGTGTCCTGTCCCACCTCTGCCAGCCATGAACTCCTCCAGGTACTGGGCCCATGTCCCTGGGTTCGGGTGGAACTTGTTCATTAAATCAAAGTGGTAGTAGGAGACGGCCACATCCTTGGCGTTGCGCGCCACATAGATCATCTGCAAAAAATTTTGGTGGCATGTGGGGACTTGCAAGGTCCCAATGGGACAGGCAGCACCCTTATATCTGCTGGATCTGTCCAAGTATGTTCGTTCCAGCCTGATACCTTGCAGTGGTTTTCCCAGAACGATTTGGGCAAGATGTGAGCTGGGATGTGGGTCTTGATGATGCGAGGGGATGGCATGGCCTCCAGCTGCTCTGTGCCTGTAAGGATTTCCCCCATAAGTGATCCCAATCTGGTGCCCTCTCATACAAAACCAAACCTGTCCCCATCTCCTATCCCTACCCACTGCCACCCATCACCCTCTGCCACCCTGCTACCTGCTGCCATCTTCCCAGGGGCAGCAAATTCCATCATGGGCACCCGGTTCACAATGTCATCCTTCTTGCATTTTTCTGGGTCGCCGCCTTTCAGGACCATGTCCACGATCTCACTGACCCAAGTGGTGCCTGGCAGGGAGAGACTGGGTGTCCATTTCATGCCATTCCCACTGGAGCCCCATCTCAGGTGCCAGAGAGTCACCATCTACCAGCGTTGCCTTTTAGCATGCCCCCGGTTCCAGCCCAGGCATCTGCAGGTTGGTACCTCCCTTTCTGAGCATGGCCCCTCTCTGGTGCCTGGGGATGCTCACCAGACTTGGGGAAGGTGACCACCACGATGTCCTCAGGGCGGGCCTGGAAATTGTCAACCTGTTCCCAGTTGAGGGCGAAGGCGCTGACCATGGGGATGCCATGCACAGTGCGCCAGGGCTGCCGCAGGTAGGTGTCCAAATCAGCCATCCTGTTGGGAACAGGGACATGTGTCAGGGCTGGCTGGCAGCAAGGAGAAGCACAGGGCCTCCTCCTTCCCTGGGGACCCCAAAATCCCTGCTGAACCCAGCCATCCTGGCCATATGCCCTGCTTGCTGGCATTGCAGGAGGTGGCACCTGTTTTCTGTGGGGATTTCAGGGCCCAGGTGGCAGTGCAAGAAGAGTGGAAGGGCATGGTTAGCTCTGGGTGGCAGAGGTCAGACAGGCAGTAGGCAGCTACCCATATTAAGCTGGCAGTGCTGTTCCTGGGAGTAAAAACTCTCAGGAGCATTCCTGGCTGCAGTTGCGGGCTGCTTTCTCTTTGCTTTTTCCTCCCCATCTCTCCATTGTACATGTTATAAGTGCATGACATGTTATTGGCTCTTTGCAAATATTGGGATAAATGCTATACGTATAATGTTAAAATAGCATTTCTATATGGATATAGTTTTTATTCTTCTTTTTCTTCTCTCTGCTAATAGCACAAATTAGACATAAATTTTTAGAGATAGTATGCTTAAACTACCCACTTAGGTGAGATAATGGCCCGTGAATGTGTGATGGGGACCCTGGAGCTGACACAACAATTATCAACACTCACCGGCTGCCAAAGGCCGGGACCACCACCCAAATTAAAAGATGATAAGAAGAGGATTAAAAGCACAAGCCAAGAAACATGCATGCTCTAAAAAGGTGGACCCAAGGAGTGGCCATGCTAAACAGTTCCCAGAAACAGTTGACTATGTATGATGGTCTATGAATATGTAACAAATTATGTAAAACGTATTTAAAGGGGTGTTCCCGAAGCTCCCGTGTGCTCTTGGCAGCATGCCAAGCACCCGGCCGTTTTAACCCTTTGCTTTATGTTTGTCTCCTATTGTCTTTCTATTAAACCTTTTAAATTCTCCCAAAACAATGGACTTTATTTTTCACATACAGCAGCAAGGGAAGCCTTGCGTTCAGGGGGCTTGAGTGAAGGTTTGACAGAGACAGGAACGAGGAGCAGGAGTCACAGGATTCTCTGCCTAGGAAGCCTTTCCACCCACCACCCAGGACAGAAACGCTGGCATGCAAAACCCCCACGCTGTGATTTTTGGAGAGAGGCTTGGTGTCTTGCTTCCACCTCCCGGGGCCTTGCGGGGACACGGAGCCCCCGTACCTTCCCCGCAGGTCCCCCGCTTATGAGGTCAGGGCACTCCGAAATGACCGTGGCCAAAGACCCCCGCTTACTTGCCTCTTTTCCGGGTGCTCGGGTAAGGAGGAGGAAAAGTTATGTCCGCCGCTTACGGGGCGGGATTTGTTAATTTCCTTCCCCTGCATGGAAGATGGAGGCGCAGGGAGGCGGGGGACAGCGCTGGGACTGGAGCCTGGAGCGACCTGGTCCCAGTGCTGCGGTGGGAGGAGTGCAGGGAAGGGGCGAGAGGGGATGAGGGCGGTCCCCGGATGCCTGCGGTGAGCTGTCCGTGCTCAGCACCCGTCGGGACGCACATGGGCAGCGGGAGTGGAAATCACAGCTTCCCCTCCACCCGCAGAGGTAAACACAGGGAGGAAATCCCAACCCACATCGCGGGAGACTGAACATCACCCTGTCCTGGGCCAAGAGTCACCTGCCTGGACGTCCACAGCTCCTCACACCGACGTGGGGCTTGTAAGCGGGATGTGGGTTCAGTCTTTGTTCGTGCCCCTACTCCACTCAAATACGGGTCCAAAGTTTGCGGGGTTGCAGAGCACAAGGGCTCCTGGGAAAAGTGTTTAAAGTGCCGATAGTGCCGAAATCTTCTTCCTCACCTTAGCCGGGAGGGAGTAGGAAGGGTAGGAGAGATGGCAGCTGGGCAGCGCCAGCAGCTCAGCTGCTGGCAGCCTTGAGAAAAACGGGCCTGATTTGTCTCCAGGGCCAAGTTCCCAGTGAGATGAGGCATGCCATGACAGGTGTTCAGGTGTTTTGCTGTCCATATGCCAGCAAAATTGGCTGCACATGCAAACAGGGCAGGCAAAGCCAGGAGCTGGGGAAGCACATCTCCAGTGGCATTTAAATGAATGTGTGAAAAGGATTTATTTCTGTGAGGTACGCCTCCTCATAGCACTGCTGCTCTTTAGCAGTTGGATCTGGGCTATATCTCTTTGGGATGGAACAACCCCATGACGCTGTCTTAACAAGAAGCTGCAATCTTGGAAACTTAAGAACCGATCAGAAGTGGAGCATAAATGGGGAACTTTGGGATCCAAAGCACACCCTTGCCCCCAGTGGGACAGGGACTAGTTTGCTCCAGGCATCCCAGAGCAAGGGCAAGGTGCAGCCACGTTGGAGGTTGCAGGGTGTGCTCTCTATCTAGCAAGGACAGTGATGTTGCTGAGCCTGGGAACATGCCAGTAGGGAGCTGTTTCCCTTCACCTTTGTTCTACAGACCATGGGCTACCAAGCTCCAGCTGGGCCAAGGAGAGCCTCATCACCACCCACTCTGCCAAGAAACTTGCCACAACCCAGAGGCATGAAAGCTCCTGTGCATGCAAGGGCTGCAGCAGCACTGGATTCACTAATGCTCTGGGGATTTTCCACTCCTTACCGATCTTTGTTCCCTCCAGGCACCTTGGTAGGCTGGGGCAGCCCAAGTTGACAGGGGCCAGTGGTGGTTTCTGGGAGGGTGCTCACTCCTGGTGATACCTGACCATCACCAGCTAAAAATCCACTGTGTGCCCACCCTCTCTCCTGATGACCATGAAGGTATTCCTGGACACTGCCTAGAATTCAGGGGATTCAGGCCCCACCCTCATTTTCCCTGCAGGTAATGACTCAACCTCCATTTATTACGATTTATTGCAGGGGGGAAAGTGAATCAGTGCAAGAATCTCCATTTGGAACCACCCTCCCCACTGGGAGAGCAAGGAGAATCACAGTCCTCCTGGGAAGGGAGATGAGCCTCTCACACTTCCATCTGGAAGTGAAGGTCAGAACCTGCCATGTGCTCTTGGTAGTGCTGGTTGAAGTGCTCATTCTGGGCCACAGTGAAGTGGTTCTTCCAGTCTCCAGAGATCCCTGGGGGCAAGAAAATAATGGGTAAATCCTCGCACACATGAAATATTTGTAGCCACAGATGGGGGCTGAAATACAATCCAGAGAATATCCCTCCCAAATCCTCCACCACCAGCCAAACCCCACCTTTCCGGAGGAAGGGGGAGAGGCTGTGATCCATCAAGGTGGGGAGCATGGTCTCATAGTTGGCAGCAGGGTTCTTCTTCATCTCCTGGAAGGAGGTGTGGTGCAGGATCTTCTCCACTGTTCCCTCTGCCAACTCCTTGCCCAGGAACTGCAAGATCTTCTGCACCTCCCGCCGGGGGTCCTGCAGGGTGATTGACACGAGAAGGCTGCCAAAAAAGCTGGGAGGGGACAACCACGGGTCTTTCCCCTCTATCCCAGCCTCACCTTCTTCATGTCCTCATAGAAGAGGTAGAGTATCTTCTTCTCCTGCTTCTCTTCCCACCATCCACGCACATGGTCATACCAGGACCCATAGGCCACTGTGTGATATGGTCAAGGGATTAGCTGAAAAGGGGGGTAGCAGGGGATGTCCTTCCCAATGGCTTTGCAGGGTGGGCATCCCACACCTTTGCCAGCCATGAAGTTCTCCAAGAACTCAGCCTTTGTGCCAGGGTCAGGGTGTATCTTGGCCATCTGGTGGAAGAAGTAGTAGGAGATGGCAACATCCTTGGGGTTGCGGGCCATGTAGATAATCTGAGGAGAGCCAAGGATGTGTTTGGGAGGTACAGTGGTGCCTCCTCCCCACCAACCCAGATGGGGAGAGAGACAGGGGCCACCTGCCATGTTACCTTGCAATCCTTCTCCCAGAAGGAGGTCGGGAGGAGCTGTACTGGGAGATGAGTCTTTACCAGCCTTGGGGATGGGGTTTTCTCCAGCTGCTCAACGCCTGTGGCACAGGGGACTTAGAGATTAGAGGTGTGAGCCCCAGCACCCTCACCCCCATGCTGGCTCTGTTCCCTCCACACCCAAGCCAGGCAGCCGGGCTGGGGAAGCTCACCACTTGGACCCTTGGAGACCTTCATTTCCAGGAAGGGCACACGGTTGTAGATGGCATCCCGTCGGCACTTCTCCACATTGCCATTGTGGTAGATCATGTCCAAAATCTCGCTCAGCCATGTTGTGCCTGCAGCACAGGAACAGCATTGCAAAGGCTGCTGTCACCCCATTCCCCCTGCACCCCTTCCCTCAAGAACATTCACCTGATTTGGGGTAGGTGGAGATGAGCAGGTCATCTGGATGGGCTTGGAAAGCCTTCACCTGTGGCCAGCCCTCGATGAAGCTCTTGAAGAGGGGGATGCCATGGAGGCTTCCCAGCTCCTGCCTGATTGCATCTTCCTGCTCCATAGCTAACAGTGGGTTCACACAGCACTGGCTGTCTTCCCTTCTGGCAGCCTCCACAACATCCAAACTGGCTGGTTCCTGTGCCAGGACTGTGCTCAGGGCAAGTGCCCCATCAGGCAAAGTCCAGCCTAGATCACGTGTGGCAGAGGTATTGCCAGTGCCACAGGAGGATGCCCTGATCCCTGGTAGAATACTGCCCTAATGTGCATGCTGGCCATGCACTAAGCCCAAGCCACGAGGGGTCGGGAATGGAACTTGCATCACCTCTCCTCCCACGTGTCTGCACTTGTGCCCCAGCTACAGCCACAGAGTGCCACGGAGTTGTGGAACTGCAGGGACAGCTCTGCCACCCAGGGCCCCTGCTGCAGCCATACCTCTCAGGCTTCCATGTGCTCCGGTGCTCAGGAGCCCTGGTACCTCCACCCTCCCCCCACACCCAAGCTGTAATGGTTAACGAAAGCTGGCTCAGTTATGGAGCACAGAGGATGTGAAGGAGGTTCAAAGTGCCAGCAGCTGGGACTGGGACGGTTTTTGGAGTGGGCTCTGCCTCCCTCCCCCCACCACTTCATGAGTACTGTGTTGTCCTGCAGTGTCCCTGTTTGTCCTGGGGACCAGACTGGCCAGGACCTGGCTGAGGATGCTGCAAGCAGGAGGTGCCTCCCTCTTTGCCTTCCTGGGTGCTCCTTTGATGCCTCTTGTAGGAAAGGGCTGAATAAGCTGATCTGCTCCATCCTGGATGATCTAATCCAGCAGGTTGTACAGTACAGGAATGCACCATGATGGAGCATGTGCTGTTCTTGCTCCAGAAGGAGATCAGGGAAAAGCAGAAGCCAAGTGGTGCCTGGCCCAGGCCAGGTCAATGGAGTCTCTAGGAAAGGAGGCAGCAGTGCAGGATATAGCATCTGGACAATTTGCAGAAATACAATCTCACAACTCTGACTTTCTGTATCCAATGAGGGAGCTGGAAGACAGTAAATGGGTCTGTTACCCTGACAGAAAAACACATGTAACATTTTCATCTGAGGAAATAATGAGGAAATAATGACTACTTATTAAAACTGAAATGCAGATGATGGATAGGGTCAGCAAACTGCTACAAAAATGGTGCCTTATATGGTGAACGAGATATCAAAGTTCCAAGAAAAGTCTAGCAGACTTACATGGGATGGAAACATACACAGCGATCCCCATGACGAAGAATTGGGAAAAGATGATTATCTCCTTCAACTCCCCCTGAATCTACTAGACCTCAGGGTGGAGATGAAAATCTCCACACACAAATAACTATCCCATTTGATCCAAATCAGGTGGCTGATTTGCAAGAGAATTCTGGCCATAAACCAGGTGATATTGAAATCCAGCAACTGGAATCATATCAGTGCATACACAATAATGGCCCAAACATTTGGATTCCAGTTCATTCTCATCAACAATTAATTGCTAACACCACTGAAACACTCCAAGATAATGTCTCTTTGGCTCTTGGTTGTATTCAAGCCAGTTGTGGGTGCATTATGTGACAGCTGTTATCACATGGGAAGGTGAAGAGGGTGCTCCCTTCCCCTAAAGGGTGGGATGCCACAGTGGCCTCCAATGCCTCCACACCTCCAGGGCACAGTGAAATCCCCCAGCACAACCAGAGACCCATCATGGCTGAAGCCCAATGCCCAGCACCCCTCCTCAGATGCTCCAGCTTTACTGGTGCAGTTACAAGGGGGTCACTTTGGGGTCTGGCCCTGTGACAGTCCCTCTGCACGGCCTGGCGGTGCCCAGCCTGTTCCCGACACACTGGCAAAGAGTTGTGCACGCCAGCTCCTGCCTCCCTGGATTTCCCAGCACCCAGAAACTGCTACGGTAGGACCCTGTTCCCCACTATACTCTGCAGAACTGGGTAAGTGGGTGCCAGTTCCTGCCACTTCCCAGGGTGTCACACAGGTCCCCTGGCCCCAAGCAGCACCATCCAGGGACAACCACCCTGCTGTGCCAGGCACATGGCTACATCCTGCCCCACTGCCTGTTTATTTAATCCCCCACACAGAGACCCCAATGTTCCATGGCCAGATGTACACCCCTGGTTGCCCCATGTACCCTGGCAAGGTCCCATCCCAGAGCCATGTTTCCCCTGTTGGAGACCCCCTGCCTGTCCCACAGTGCCCAGCTGGGGTAACCACAACCCAGGGTCCCTCTTTTAGCGTCCATTCATGGCCATGTGCAGCCTCCACTCACTGTCATGTGCACACAGAGTGGTGCAGGAATGTAGTGCAGGAAAACAGCGCAGGAACTTGGCACTATCCCATCTCCAGGTGGATTTGTGGGGATGGCTATTAGCTCTCCCATGATGGTGTTGGGGGATAAATGGATTAAAACCCTGCTCTTAGCTGGCTCGTTGCTCTTTATTCCTGAATTGTATTTCTCAACCATCCCACTGGGGCTTGGCGATCATCTCTGATCCCTCCCTTGTCTCTCATCCCACAAAAACATCTGGGGGTGGTAGGCAGGAATGTCATCTGTAGCTTAGCGACATGTTTTGATACCCATATCTCGGTCCATTGCCTGGAGGAAACATTCATTGAGAAAAAGCATCTGCCCATGGGGCAGGAGACGGTCCAGGAGGCCATCAATGGCATCAGGACGGAGCAGAACGTCAGCACCAGGGCCAAGGAGGCGAAGGGAGAGGAGCAGGCGAGGAGCCAGGCGCCGCAGGGTGACCTCAGCCAAGGATAGATTCTCTTGTGGTTCACAAACCAAGGCGAAGGCAAGGGCCAGCACTGATAACCAGACTACTGTCACCCGCTCAGGGAATGGGTCTCCGGGGGGCATCTGGAAAAGACCCCCTGGAGCATCTTGGAGTGACATCGACTCATCAGGTGGCTGAGGAAATTGTGGGGAGGATGGGCGCCCCAAAGATGACTGAAGTAGTTGACACTGGGAGGCCACTTGCCTGGAAGAGAAAAGGGGGACTCTCATGTTAAGGACCTCCACCTCATCCTGGGATAGTGACCCCTCTATTGGGGGAACAGGGTTCCAGGGGTCCTGCTGAGGCCAGCGTCCCCAGAAAGGGTGGATCCCATTAATGGGTGGGAATGGTCCTGGGGTACTCGCTGAGCCTTGTCCCCCGAAAAGGGGGAGACCACAGACTCTCCTCAGGAATAGAAAGTGTCTCCCACAGTCAAGGGGTGTCCCAGCCCTGGGGTCAGGCAAAGCCCAAGAGCCCTCCCATCAAAAAAACGGGTGGATCACGGCTGTGGGGATCCCAGGGAGAGGGATGAGGTGTCACAAGTCCAAAGGGCTCAGGAGATGGAAGGCACACGGTGCCGGGTGTCCCACCGAGCCCAGCATCCGCAGGTAGGGGATTCCCGCGGAGGCGGATGTCCCGGGTGTACCTGGCCACGACCAGCAGCTGCTCCTTGCGGCGGAGGCGATGCCGGGGACCCCCGGGGGCGGTCCCGAGGGGGGTCCTGAAGGTGCGCGAGTACAGCACGCGGCAAGGGGCGTGGCCGGCGGGCCCGCCCGGCGCCAGCAGCACGAACGCGCGGACCATGACCGCGACACTGCCCCGGCCGCGGCCCCGGCGCGCCGGAAGTGGCGGCGCTGGCTCGGAAGGAGCGGCTCTTGCGGGAGGGGGCGGGAGGGGTAGCGCCCGGGCTTGCAGGCACGATTGGCCAAGGCTCGGGGGCAGCGAGAGCTGATTGGCGGGCAAAGGTCGGTGGGCGGGGAAAGGCCGCGGAGCTCGGCCTAGGCCAAGGCGCTATGACCCCTGAGGGACCCGTGGCAACCCCTCCGTAGCCATCCCTACTCCTGCTCCGTGTTCCTCTCCCCGGCGTGTTTCCGCCACGCTGCCCTGGCATCGGGAGGGGCGCAGATCGCTGAGCCCCCACCGTGCTGCTTTCATGGGGTCCAGGTCAGCCGTTGCCCCCGCAGGGCCTCGCTGCTGCCACCCCCCGCGCAGGGACAGCTCTCAGTGGGCCAGTGCTCGTCCTGGGTGAGGTCTCAGCGCCCCAGGGACGCTCCCATCACTCCAGCCCTCGCCCCTGCCAGCCGCTCTCCCTTTTCTCACACATCCGCCGCAGCCGCGTTGCGGTGCATTCACAGGTCAGGAGCCGGGTTTGTTCTCTCTCTCGGAGGAGCTAGCAGTGTAAAAAATACTCCCCACCCTCCCCAGCTCACAGTGTCCAAACCCTTGTTCCAGGGTTAGGGTTGTGATAAATGTGATTCATGCTAATTAAATTGTAACTATATTAACAAAATTGTATTTAGATCAATAGAAGACAATTGTTACAGAGTGAGGGGGGAAGATAGGTGAGACAGGGCAAAGGACATCGTCCAGATGTTGGGAGTCGAACAAGTATTTTGGAAGGGATAGTAGAAGGATGTAGGTCTGGTAACTAGCATCTAGAAATAGAAAGTTTCGACCTTGAAATGGACCAAAATGGGAGGATTCCAAGATGGGACACAATTAAAGTCTTGTTACAGAAAATACCTGCTCAGTTACATAGTGAACATGCGCTACCTGCAGGTCACACCTCGGTCATTGATGAAGACGATGAGCCTTCATCAATAAGATCCTCAAAAGGATGAGAGACCCCCTAACTCATCAGCAGAGCATGCACCATATAACATAGTGACATAGATTTTAGGAATAGAAACTAGGAGGAGTTTTCTAGAAACTTCTGTAGTATATAGTATATAAGTGGGATTGTTGGCCTTGATGCTTTGGTACATGAGGAGGGATGAGCCCCTCCTCGTATTCCTGGTTGGGGGGGAGCCCCTCCCCGATTGGTTTTGCTTATGCTTTTTACGAACCTCAATTATACTAAATTACTTATTGCCAAATTTTGTATATATGCACTTTGATTGTATTCATCTCCAATACTTTAATTGTCATCTCCAATACTTTGATGGTATTCATTTTGTTACTATTAAAATGTATTACTAAATTTAATCTTGTTGTTTGATAAATTAGAAAAATAGAACATCATTCATAACAGGGTGAAGCCCCTCCTGTCTCCCAACGTAAACCACAGCTGGCTTAGAGCAGGACAAATTACTTGAAATAAGGGATGTGGCCATCCTGGTACTCTGGGAATGCAGCAAGGGGTCTGTGGCTCAAAGTGGCAGCACAGCACATTTTTGAGATCTAAATGCAGGAGGGAGAGTATGTGTCCCTGGGCATGGGGTGGACATGGCTGGGAGAGTACACGGGAGTAAATGTGGCTTGAGGTGGCCCAGGGGAGCATGGCCAGGGCCAGCATGGAAAAAGTGCTTGTCTTGAGTGGAGCATACAGAGAGTGCTTGTCTTGTGTGGCTGGCATAGGGGACATGGAGGGGCCATGGCCAGAGGGGCCATGGAGAGTGACATGTCTGGGTGGAGACATGAGACTCTTCCATGAGACCATTCCATGAGACCTTTCCAGACATGGAAAAGGTACTTGTTTTCTGCCTCAAGTGACTTCAGTGGCAAAGCTGGCTTTTGACAAATTCTTTATGGCTGTGCTGGTTATTCGTGGGTTGAAGGTGGGGGTGGGAGGGTCTTTCTGCCATGTTCAGGGCATGTTTGGGGACGTGATATCCCAACTATGGTGTCCATAGTCAAACTGCTGTGTCTATATTCCAGCTACAGTGTCCATCCCAGGCATGATGTCTGAAAGGAATAAGACAATTGTGTCTTTACAAACAGACCGTGTGAATCTGCTTGTAAATAGGGCTAGGAACTTATAGATAGGGAAGTAACAGAAGAAATTATTAGTTCTAGAAAATGGTACTAATCAACACGGACTGTTGCTTAGCCAAGGCTGTGATAAATTCCTGAACCTAGAGAAAAAGAAAAAAGACTTAATAGAATTATTAATAGCACTCTTTTTTTTTCTTTTATATAACAGTGGGGGGGGGTGTATTAGAGGGGGGCATGGAGCAGGTGAT
>VXBI01010274.1:8784-80668 GCA_013397375.1 Toxostoma redivivum
CCTGAGAGGGCGATGCGCCCACCCCCCTCAGCCCAGGGGCCGGTCCCTGCCCCCTCTGCCGGGCTGGCATCTCTCCCCTCTGAAGGGGGGATGATCCCGGTCCACTCTTCCGTGATGACACAGGATTCCGGACCGCACACAGTTGCGAGGGTGATGCGAGCATCATCCCCGGGCACGGAGATGGTGCTGGCTTCTCGCTCCACCCTGATGTAAGACCCTGGCCCTTCTGTTCAGAGTGGGTCTCGGCCCCCTTCCTCTGCTCCGGCAGAGGCAGGGGTGTCTTCTCTTTTTCCCTCAGTCTCATCACCCATGCATCCAGATGAGATGATCTCTTCATTGCTGACCCCAGCGCCGATCTCATCGATCAGACAAGACCTGCTGCNGATCTCATCGATCAGACAAGCCCTGCTGCCTCTCCAGCCCCCCCTGTGACATCGCTCCTGGCCCCTACTGACAACAATAGCATTTTTCTAGTCTCGAAAGGGGGAGGGGCTGGGGCTGGCTCCCTTTCTGTCATGGGCATGGCGGACAGGGATGCATAGGCAGACACTTCTGTGTCTCATTCATTGTCAGGAGAATTTCTGACAGATTGCACAGAAGACAGTCAAATGGTAGAAGCACAAACTTTCCCCATCTCTAGTGCTGTTTTTAAGGCAGAACAGAGAAATTGGAAAAAGAGAAAAAAGAGATCAAAATAATCCTGTTCTTGTCAATCACCTTTGCCTCATTACAGGTTTGAGACACAAGACATCTTTGCTGTGACCTGCAAGCAACATCCACTCCTGTACCAGTAGAAACAGAATGTGGTCACTGCCCAGCTGGCCAATATATCAAAGCACAGACCAGATGACCCATGTATATGTGGGAAATGGTCATGCATCTGTTCATTGAACTGTTGATATGTGTTTTGGGGAAAGTTTCATGACTGTATTAGTATAATCACTTCATGGTGAATTTTCCACTGTTCCATTTCACTTGGTGGTGGGATTCGTGCAGAGAAGAGATGTCAAGCCCTTTGCATTCAAGTTTGGATTGTATTTGTTTTTCCTGGCATGGGCCCTGCTAGGAAACAATAATACTGCTTCCTTCCTTTTTTAATATATTTCAGAAGGGGGACATGCGGACATCACTCCAGAGAACAGCCAGAGCTTTTTGGCTCTGTTCTCAGAACCATTTCTCAGGCTGATAAGCCTAAGTTCAGCTGAAGGCCAGGAAAAATCATTCCAAGAATGATAAATTAGTCAAAAAACACAGAGGAATTATTAGTAAAGATAAGACACCTGCTTGCTGTTAACAGACCCTGAGAATGGGGTGTCTTCTTCCTGCACCAATCATCTTTATTCTGCTCTCAGAGTTGCGAGTCGTGCTACTTAAACAGTGGGTGTCTGAATAAACTCGTCTTCTCTTCCATCCTGAGAATGACCATGTAGCTGTGTTTCTTTACTTCGCCACAACCAAAGGGTTAACACACGCAAACAGCACAGCCACAATTTCCAAGTTTGACCTAGTTGTTTCAATTGAGTTGGTTGAATTGATATTAAATTGCAAGAAAGAGCTACTACTATCTGACTAAAGCTTAGCACTTCAAAAACTGGCTTCCCATTCTATAAAGAGGGAGGGGCTCATACTATTCCATTCGTCAATTCTCTCTGATCTCTCTGACCTGGTGGCAATCCAGTTTTGGCTGCCATTTTTCTATGGAGCCTCTCAGCCCTGACGTTCATGACCAGGCACTGGTATGTGATATGATGGGGGACAGAAGTATGACTCTTCTGGCAAGGAAGCCAGAAACATAAACAATTCATTGACAAATTTAATTGTTCTAAGTAAGAAATAGTTAACATTAAAAACATCAAACCAAGTGATATCAGTCTTCAAGTTTCCAGCCACCACAGCCTCATGAACATCTGCAGTCTTGAAGCAGCTTCAGCTTCAGAGGTATTTTGTGCACAGAGAGCAGAAGGAATGACTCCAGTTTGAAGATCAGGGTCTTCAGTAACAAAACTCTGAAGATGCCAGATACCTGACTTCCAAGGGCTTTCCTTTCTTATTTAATTATTGGTAATCTCTTCTGAAAACAAAACAGACCAAGGGGCCAATGCCTTTGAGTCTGTTTCAATATCACAGTATTTTTGATTGAAGAAAAATATGGTAGCTGTACTTAACTTATCCTTTCCATCAGGAATACATATTAGGTGAAAACAGAACTTACACTGCTGATAAATGAGATTACTTATAAAGTAAGTTCTTATGGCAGGCACACCCCACTCTAAGCTGTTTTACTGGGCCTGTAGCAGTAGCACAGTCAAAATGTGCACTGCTCACAAGGCAGCTGTGCACAGCAATTTCTTCTCAAGCTTGTAGAGCCTCACCTTATTCAGGAGGACTGAAGCTGAAGGTTGCCTACCCATACAGAAAATGAGTAGCAAGCTGCAAATGTGAGGTGAATGACTAGTGAAGAGACACAGAACTGAGCTATACAAAAAAAACCGAGTAGAAAATGTGTTTTCCTCCTCCCTCCCCCCACGAACAGTCATCTTTCCCTGCTAAATGAGTTACTGTAAAATACACTGATGACTAGTACTTGTGTTTGCCATTGTGAGGAAAAGAAAGGCATTAGCCTCATTAAGGGTATCATGCCTGAAGAGTTCAAGGCCAGCTATGAGAAGATTTGCTCTTTGGCAAGAAGAAACAACTCAACCTGTGCAAAAAAAGAGCCCCATCTGCAGAGTACAATGATAAACTACTCAAGTTTCACAGACATACTCTTATTTACTCCTGTAAGTAACTAACAGTGACCATGTGTTTCATGTGGTTTAGCGTCCATAACATTCCTCAGTTCACCAATACAGCAGGTGGAATAGCAGGCTCATGTACGAAGGAACAAAACAGACATCCAGTTAGATAAGCAGCTCTGATGATAAGCAAAACTACTAACTACTGTCGGTTACTTCTGGGAATAAGACTTTCTATAAGAACTTCTCAGCTTGAGACATCTGTTCTTTTTTCATAATCATTTACTATGCAATCTTAAATCCTCATGTATGTTAAGGCAATGGTCA
This sequence comes from Toxostoma redivivum, assembly GCA_013397375.1. Taxonomy (NCBI): domain Eukaryota; kingdom Metazoa; phylum Chordata; class Aves; order Passeriformes; family Mimidae; genus Toxostoma; species Toxostoma redivivum. Next base: position 11,847 of record VXBI01010274.1, read on the forward strand.
TGGCACTGAGACATAAAAGTTTTCCCAAGTAATCCAAAGTCTTGATATGAACATGCTAATAATCTAATAATTTTCTCTTTGGATTCCCATCTACATCTTTTTTTAAAGTTGTGAACAAGAAGGGAAAAGGTGGAGATTGTGGTTACATTTAATAAGCAATTAATGCTTATCTTCTAACTTCCAGCTGACACATTTCTATAAGTCAACTGTATCACTTTTCTAGCTGACTTCAGCAACACACTGCAGATCCCATCCTGAAAATGTCCACAGGTTTTAATTCTCATGAATAAGCAAGTACAGACTTGAAATGAACTTGGACATGGATCTACTCAACAAGTAATGTTAAATTAATTCAATTTCTTCTAAAACAAGATTTACCTTGCTAGAAACATGTAAAAATGTGAAATTTAAACATTCAAAAATGCTGCTTGCCTCAAAGAAGCCCTAAGAATGCTTAGCAAAATGTACAAATAGAAAAAAGTAATTGATATTTCAAGTTGGAAGAAATATTTGAGTGTTGGAGAACAAGGCACATTAAAGGGAACAATTCTTGTTCACAGACAAAATTAGTCAATGAAAACATTTTCTAAGCTAAGTAGCTTTGTTTTTAGTTAGAAAACTGTTTATACAAAATACAAAAAAGCAGTTTTAATATGGTCAAGCTCAGATTGCATGTCCAAAACATGCCTCAAATAGCAGAGATATTATTTTGCAATTAAGAGGAAAGGATGGTAAGTTAGCTCATTGGTAGTTTATTTCAAAACCTTTTGAAGATTAATATTTATAGGTGTGAAGTAGTATAAGCTCTAGAGTGAAGAAAGACCCATGCACCCCTTTTTGAATTAAAGATTTGCCTCAGTGGACAAATGCACCTGTATTATCACTGAAAAATCCATTTGAAACAGAAACAAATTCACCCATAGCTTGGACTGCATACCTATATATTCTAAAACAAATTAATTCCCTTCTTTCCTGTCCTACAGTTTGTTTCTTTAATAACCGCGACTTCCACTAATTAGGAAAGCAGTTGTCAGGTTTCACTTCCAGAGTATGGATGATGTTACTTGTATGTAAGATCCAGATCTGCAGTATACTGGAACTGCTCCTCCAGAGAAGGTATTTTGACATAAATAAATTCTATTAACAAGAAACATTTGTTTCCTTAACGTAAACTGTATATTCTCTAAAAACTATTCAGGTATTACAATTAAGTCCCATGCAAGTTTTGTCACAGAAATGTGCAAGGTCTTGAAGCCTCTTTTAATATTTACCATTCTTTGAAATGGAAAGCTTTTAAAAAGCACCATAAACTGGAGACCTATGGGAGCAAAGTGTTCAAAGAACTGCCTGGAAAACATTATTCCTGCAGCGTTAACCCTGACCAGAGTTCATCACACCTTCCGCCTGAGGCTTCTACAACTTTTACACCTATTCACATATACCAATCAGTTTTCCTTCAGTGAGGAAAGTGCAAAGCAAACAGATGTAATACCATTTCTTATGCATGACAAACTTTTAATATCTACAAAAGACTTGAAGAACAAAACCCTAAAAGTAAGCTCTGAAATTCTGAAATCCATAGAAAGGCACCTGTCTTTTTTTTTTACATTTGGCCTTTGTGCTTTCACATCACAGATTAAAAATGTGAATACAGGTGAAACATTATTGAAATAAAAATTCATTAAATAAGAGTTTAAATGCTAGATAACAAACTTTAAAAAAAAAAACTATTAAAAGTGGTTTGCTTCAACTGTGTATTATGTTAAAGTGAAACAAATTCACATTTACTTAATGACAGATTTTACTGCATTTCTAACTGAGTAACTATCTTCAAAAATACACTTCTCATGGTTTTATCAGAAACAGTTTATAATTAAAATATTAGGACCATTTTTTTGGGTTGAAAAGACATTACAAAACAAAACATTTAAAATTATTGAACAAATTATTACAGCCAAGTATTTTAGATATTTGAACTTGCCTTTCCTAGGTCATGATTCAAAGACTGTGATAGTTGCCAAGACAGTCAAAAAAGGCTAACAACCCTCAAATATGTTTCTTTTTAAAGCAAGGCTGCAACTGAAAAAATGGATAGTGTTAAGCAGAACAAACATCTTGAATCAAATTTATTATGAAGTGAGGTATGGTAGTGCTGAAGTGCTACAGTGGATTTCTGCATATTCAAACTTATTTCAGGTCAACTGCTCTGAAGCTTGAGATCAGCGGACTGCGACTGCTTGCTTCGATCTTTTGTTATATGACCCTTTGCAGATGTCCAATGGCCACAAAGAAGATACATTCAATTAAGCAAAAACTAACATGATCAGATACGAATGAGCATATCTGGCAATTTAGAAGGCAAACTGTAAGTAAAAATGCAAGCATACAACTTATTCATAATAAATACATTTTCAAGCAATTGACATTATCAATATTTTTTAAAAGAATTTAAATAATAAATGCAACTATTTTATACATAACTGTACCATTTATTATACACACAAGTACATCAGTTCCCTTTGTTTACAAAGGCTGGTTACAGATATATGGAATGTTACAGTACCATCTTGCATAAAATTTTAGTACAATTTGTACTTCAAAAAAGGGTGCAAAACACCAGCCTAATAAATCTGACTGAATTGAAATATTTTTAATTACATCGTTAGCACATACACAACAAGCTGTACATAAGCCCACTTTTCAATCACTACTTCAAGATACTGTAGCAAGTACATTAGATTATAAATTATTCCAAATAGTTGGGTAAATTTATTAAAGGTTTGCACTGCTACCCACTCTGGAACCTTTGAGATAAAGCCTGTATTCATGACTTACTGAGCTCTTGTTAGTACAGTTAAGAGGCAGGCAGCACTGGTTGCCAAAGTACTAGTCACAAGAGATTTCCTCAGAGAAATTTCACCCAGGAGCAAACATTTTTGGATATTCCCTTCAAGAATAAAAAAGAAGTTTTATGGTATCAAGACTCTCCATTCTGTACCTTGGCTCCTGGTGGATGCATGAAGTCCTTAAAGGGAACCAGTGCTTCTTTCAAAGCAGAGCACACTTCTGAGGATGAGCAGGTGATACATTCTACTAAAGTTGGGTACAAGGCAATAACTTGTGCCCAAGTGCTAGAATCAACTGCAGGGAAGAAAAGAACAGACCAAATCACTTACCACTGTCCAAATACTGACAATAGATTTTTTTCCCAATACCTCTAAGTAATGGCAGATTCACAGTGTGCCTAAACATAGGTACTTAGTGCTATACAGACACTATAGCATCCACGCAGATACAGGCCAGGATTTCTGCAGGAGAACCATTTGTGTTTCTACATATGAGTCATTTACCATGTCTTTGGGATGAAGAACTGACAAATTTAATACTGCTATTCAGTCTGTAATACACACGCATTTTCTGCCTGCTTTTCTCAGCTATTGACAGAAAATTGAACTAGATGCACATTTCACTTTTGCAAAATTGTCAGCAATGAGATGTTGTATTGATTTGAGATAATTTCAGATTATAAGAGCTATAGAAAGCAAAGGTAGAAACACTGCACAAAGACAAAAAATATCCATGGTAAAGTTTTGTTACTCCAACAAGTAAAATTAAACATTGTAGCATGATTCTTATTATAATGTCACTTCCTTGCTTATTTCTGTTTTAGCTCTGCTTTCAAAAGAAAACAAACTCCTGGCTTCAGACAACATTAATAATTAAATAAGTAAAATTATTAAAAGGTAGAAGAAGTTGGAGTGGAACAATTCTGTCATTTGTCCAGTGGTTCTCTTTCTAAGAAAGTGTGTGGGAGGCTTGGCAAGCATTGCTGCATACGGACCAGGTGAAGTGTGTCTCTCATTGCAGAAGGAGGGATGTGGGGAAGTCCAGCTGAGTCAGCTTCTCTATCCCTCTAAGAGTAAGACCCACCAAAGCAGCACTTCGCTTAGCTTCAGGGTTAGCCAAAAGTCTTTATGCATTCTATGCACAGCTCTGCCTGCAGACTTTTGGAAGACTTTTGCAGACTTTTGGCAGAACCTTGGAAACCACATTATCATAACCGTCCCTGCCTGCTCAGTGATGATGCTAATGAGGCACTGCCTCTTTCCAGAAACCCACTTTGTTTATTTGTTTGTTTGCTTCAGGATTAAAAAGGTGGGGTTTTTTTCTGTTCCTCCTAATATCAAATGCAGGGAGGTAGAGGGAAATGTCATGTACACAATTCTGACAGAATTTCAGAGTCCAATGCAGTGGATTTAACCAAGACTCATGATTAAGTTTCCTTCCAAGAACCCTCCGTGCATACCAGAGGTGCAGCTTACAGGAGGAACAGGACAGGTAATTATAAATGAAGTTGAGGTCTTTCATTTGATTCAGCCCTTTAAATACATCTGTCAACCATCTACTCAGGCATCAATGAGCTAAGGTCAATCCAGGGGACAGAAGACAATAGAGCAGGAAGAGAGGGAAAGCAAGACCACGAGTTAAGTATCTACCAGCCTGTGTCTGCATTTAACTTGTACACCCCTTTAACTGCAGAGTGCACCTATGTCAACATGATCCAACCTAAAAAAGTATCATGAGAAGGCAAAAAGGATATAGCAAGCTTCATATATTTAAGAATTCCATTAATATTTTATGAAATTTTTTTCTTTGTTTTTAGAAGATGCTAAGCTTTATCTAATAAAGGACACCATAAAAAGAAGTTTTCTCTTTTATTAAACATATCTTAGGTCCTTATACTTTTAGTTGTACTGGAAAAACTTTGTGGGGTTTCTTTCTGTCTCCTACATATAAAAAGAATTACAGACTCTTACAGAGTACACTTTTCTTTCAAATTTCTGGGAAGACTACCAGAGGAAATAATAAATACATCTTTGGGGCAGATATAATGTTATCTGGTTTAGAACTGTGTTATTTAACAATAACTTACCATTTTCAGGTTTAGTCTTTTTAAGTGAATCTATGAGAGTACTGACAGCTTTTAAAACAAATATGATTTCTGTTACTTGCTGCCTACAAATAAAAAAATGCAAACAGTCAACTACTCATTTTTGTTTCAAGAATATAAGTTTTATAGAAAAACTTTCCCATCATCATTGCTGTTGTCTCAGCTAGCACAGCTTTAACTTCGATACTGGAAAAAGTAACACCATACAAATCTCAATCTGAAAACACTCATCAAAGTACATGATAAGGCTAACATAATCAATTTCCATATTCGTGATCAAAACCTTCAAAAGTGAAGTGAATTTCAAGTAAGTTCCCATTTTAAAGAATTTCTTAGTTTTTCAGTCTAGTTTTTCCATTTCAAGAACAATTACTTGAGTAATGACTCACAATATTGCTGTTTGGATGTTTCATTTTTGAGGAGATTCTACTCACCTCTCAATTTAGAAACTACACATAGCTCTACTGAGAATAAAAGGAAATCAGATTTCAGAAATATAATGCTAGAGATATCAGAAACATTGTTTCAGTAACTGAAAACTGGTGTAACAGCACAGAATATGACCATTGTTACTTAAAGGTTTTTAAAAAAATACTGGGTCCCAGCATTTTCTTTGAAATATCTTCCCCATAAACATTTTCCTGCCTTAAAAATTTCATTCTCTCTCACCCTCCTCATTTTTTCATGACTAAGTGATATTTTGAATGCAAACTTTGTCTCAAAGTCCTGGTAATACCTTTATTTTCTAAAGACAATGCACATACCGTGGAAGAGGACATTTGCCACTCAATCTCTCATCTTCTATGTAGCGATGCAATACATCCTGTGACCTTTTCAAGAGCACAGAAAGTGCCATTCTAGATATGTAGCCTTCTTGAGGAGTTGTGACTTTATTACTGAATGAAAACTGGAGCAGTGTTTCGAAACACACCTTCGAAAACTCCTCTCTCATTCGAATATCTATTTCAGCTTCTGTCAAAGTAAAATGATTCATTTCAATTGTGCAGTGTGCACGATGCTGCATTTCAATCCGCTTATTATATACTGAGAAAAGGTTATCACTCCTCTAGTATTAAAAAATATTAACAGTGAAAAGAATAAATATTAAGAATACATTCTAAGAAAAAATGACTGTGCAAAAATCACAATAGTTCTGAACATAAGAGATTAATTATGCCACATCCTCAGTAACATATCACATACCTGACATTGCTTTAATTATAAAATACATGAAATCATGTAAAACCAACAAACTCATTCCTATGTCATAAATACTCATACTTGTTACTGTACAATTTAAGTATTTTTCTATGAAATGGTCTATGTCTGCTTTTTTCATCTTTCCAGAAACCCCTACAAAAGCTTTTTCTTAAAGGCAGAGAAGGTATCTGGCTAGGTATACCGTATAGTTACATTACGGTCATTTAGGTTTTAAGAATAGGATGTCTTTCTTACAAGTGCCTGAATTGATTATTAGAACTAGAACAAAGGAAAATAAACTGTGTAGAAGGTAACACAAGTACAATATTATGTATATACTGTCCAAGCAGTAAGGAAGTAATTTTTTAAAAATTGCAAGGAAAGCTTGGCAACTTCCACAAAATATAATTTATAAAAAAAGCTGGATATCAAACAGTCTATACTGAATATGTGTCAGGGAACTTCAAGTATTTATCATAATAAGTACACTCAACATTTTAATTATTTTCTAGCAGATTTAAACACTGTAATTTTTGTCATTCAGGTACCATACCTGTAAAGGAGGATGACTGAGAATGTATTGAGCCTTTATTGAGCATAGTCATTATCTGACCAACAAATTCCTTAGGAATAAAATTAGCATATGGCAGTATCTCTGTGCTGATAAGCTGCACCACCTAAAATAAATTACATATATTTATATTGGTTTTATAAATACTAAAACTGCAAATCTACTATGAAGAAACATTTAATGACACAAAGGCCTAATTAGACTTTGCAAAATCTTCTATTGCTAGCATTTAAAATCTGCAGGTATGTCCGAAAGTGTGGTCTTGCATGGGACATTAAACTTGAAATAAAAACCTTTATCCCTGCCACTTTTGCCAGAGCTTCTGATCAGATTTCAAATGACATTTGAAGCATATTCTTCAAGTCAAATTTATGGTTTTGAAAAGAGAAGATCTAACATTAGGAATCTCTCTCTCCCTCCACCCCAATTCAATACTCCCTCTATGACATTAACACACATACCCAGCCCTAACAATGTCACATCTGCAAAGCAAAGCAAAACAAATGTGTTAATTATCTAAACAAGCTGAAGGCAATAAACATTAACAGAAATGCTCTCTGTCCTTGTCTTGATGCTCCCATTCAGGATCCATGTCTTCTCTGCAATTCCTTTTGCTTTGTACCCCTCATCTCTGTTCTGCCACATTTTTTTGTCCTGGTGTAAAAGAAGTCCCTCCTCACTTCAGGTATCATCTTCTAATTTTCTTCAGCCTTATGCAACCAAACATGATCTCTTTACAATTACAGTGATCTCTGTGCCGCACAAACTACACGTAATTTCTCATTTATGCCAAAGCTTCTCAGTATAGAGAACTCATCTTAAGGGCAACAATGTCTAAGAAAAAATGAATTTTTGCTGACAGCTCCCTCAACACAGAGGGCACTCATTTCAGGTTTAGTTGTCAGCTTTCTCTGTAGTCTACAATTTCCAGTGTAAATGCTGAGCAATAACATAATAAATAAAAATCACATAATGAGTTAGAGGCAGAAACACATTCTGGTTTAGCCAGTTTATACTATTTTGAAGTTGAGATGACAAGAAGTAGTTTTTGGCATCCCATTTCCTCCCTACTTTTTGCATCATCCTGATGCAGCTGAATTCTGGACCTATGAATTTTCTGTCTTGTTTTCAAAATGAAAACAATATCACAGAAAAAGTAATGAAAGAGTAACTAAGAAATTATTTCAGAACAAAATGCAACTTGTGAATGTCACTAACAGTACATTTGTTATAGGCTCCTTACCTCAACATCAACACTCTCATTCTTCTGAAATTCTTGAATTGAGAGATTATCAGGAGGTGTACTAAAAATAAACATACTATGTTACACTTTAAATTTACAACATGTGTAAAGAGATAAGTATGGGAAAGTGCATTACATTTACAGCTATTACATGCAGCAAGTTGGTACTATTATATAGTAATGATTAATGATCACAAGGTCAGGTTGGATGGGGGCTTTGAGCAACCTAGTCTTTTCACTCACTATGCAAGAAAAATAATTTTGAGTTTCAATGGTACATCTTAATTTGTTTTTTTTAATTTTACATTTTCATCAACACTAATGAAACATTTTTCATTAATGAGATATTACCATGTCCTTTCCCCCTGCTAACTGAAATGAAGCATTTGTTCTCATTCTTAATGAATTTTATTAAAAGCAAACCCCATTTTATTAACAATACTTTTGAAGAAATTTAGACCTTTCTGGAGTTCTTCCATTATATATATAAATATATATACACACATGTATATATATGAATTTATTTTCAGATGAAATGTCCAGAAGCAACTCAACAGACCCTGTGGTGGGTAGCTCAGAGCTAAGCACATGCTCACAGGCAAGGCAGCTGTGGACCTATGCCAACCTTGTCCTCATTAGGGTACTCATCCAGGCCTGTCTCCTCCGTCCCATTGCCAATTTTAATTAAAGTTTAATGACTTTTAAGGTTTTGAAATCTCATTCAAATCTGATTAATTTAGCTGACAGACATTTTGTTTCATGTGATTTTCTTCCAGAGCTCCTGGATGTTGCTGATAAAGACGAGTATGATTTTTCTGAGATAGGCTTTTTTGCCCCATCTTCTGTATACTTAGCATAACACACTGGAAGATCAGTCTTTACACCTATAGCTAATTTTCTGTTTTGACAATTAGGAATGTATTATGTATGTTCCAATACATGTTTCTACTTGAAAAATAAATATATCTCTGCTCCTCAAAGAGAATTTATGCAGATAAAGTCTAGATCACTTCATCTATGAAACGGACATGTGCTCATGTGTGACTAGAAAAACCACAAATAATAAAATATGAAATTATTGTTTTTATTACTGAGTTGTGTATTAGGCAATCAGGAAGTCTGGAATTTTATGTTGAAAATATAGAATAAAATAAAATATCAAGTAGCTGTTCAGTCAGTACCTTTTCTAACAGAGTTGTTAAGTATGCAAAACCTTTAAACAGTAATGTAAGCTATTATGATGTATAGAAATGCAAGTCATGTTGAAATACATGGGAAGATTTCAGTCTGGTATTTCCTGATTTATGACTCGCTTTCTGAGCTGAGGTTTACTTAAAGAGGTGTTAAAGCTTTTCTCCCCAGTCATCCATATCTGATATACCTTATCTACTACAGATTATGGTACATATTTGTTCATGTGGCAAATTATTCCCAAGTAAATAGATTTTTGTCTATATGGATACATATATCTAGGGGCCAAATGCTTTGCTGTTCTGGCACAACATAACCAAGCTGTACCGGAGGGTCATGAGCCAGGAAAGGTAAGAGTGTGATGCAGCAACTTTCCTCAGTACAGAGCTCCCAGCCCCTCCCCACTGAACAGGGAGGGCTTGAGAGCCAAGAGCAAAGACCTAACAACCACTCGGAGTCCTGCTGTGCACAGCACTCTATTCAGAAGCATTTTTTCAGAAAGTATAGATTTAATTCCCTCATGTGAGCATAAACTTCTGCTCTAATAAATGATATATATACACACACACACATGTATTTGGTGAATTTTATTGTAGATAATGGCTTGACATGCTTCTATGAAAGCCTCTGGGAAAGAACAACATGAAATAATAGACCAGCTTCTTACTAGAAAACAATTTTGTGTAAATTAAATTATATGAAATGTATTAATTTTAAATGTCATCTTGATTTATGACAAAAATCAAGATTGAGTCTCCTCAGCTGTAGTTTGCTTTAATTTTTTTTTAAAGCTGAAACTTCTGTCTTAGAAATTGTTAATTCTTTATGACAGTAACATTTTCCTTTTTCATTTACTTGGGCTCTCTTGGCTATATTTGAAATATTACATTGTACAAAGCTGAAGAGATGATTTCTGCTGTGCTTTATACTTTTTAAACATCAGTGAGTATCCTCTCTCATTTAGCCCCATAGCTGGCTTGAAATTCTGTTCCTATCTACAAGACAGAGGAGGTTTACTATTTTAAATATAGCTATTCACAGAGCTTTAATTTAAGGGTTCAAATTATAGAGACCTCTTGTCTAATCAATGCCAACTCAATTTCACTGCCAGAAGCAATATTAGGCTATCTACACATACAATTTCTAGGACCATGGTGACTAGAAGAGTTATGAGTTAGACTAGAAAAATGTTTGAACTATTGGTTAAAAATTTAGAATATCAGTGAAATAGCTTCATTTTTCTGCCCAATTCTCAGCCAGGTAGAAACCTGAAGAACATGCTTACAAAAATAAGACAATGTGCATTTGCATATTTTAATGAAAGCTAAAAGAAAAAAAAAACTAATCAAATCTGTTATGCAGTGCTGCTAGAAGGACTGACTGAATTAAGGCTTTTGTGAGTCTTACAGAAATGCAGATGTTTCATATTTAGAACCATCCCAGCAGTGCTAAGTCAGGCTTGGAGAATAAAGGTTTTAAGAGAAGGTACAAAAGAAAGCCATTTACCTAGCTTTGCATAAAGCTTGGACAGACAACAGCAAAGAACATCTTGAACACTTAACAGTGAAAAGTGTGGAGTATGAAAATATGTAAGACTGAAGGAAGAAATGGAAGGGGGTTTTGTGACATAACATTCCAGTTTAATTGAAACAAAGAGCTTAGGAAAAAAAATTACAGAATACCAGCATAAGAAAGTGAATTTTCAGTTCTAACCATATTCAGGTCTAACTGTATATATCTAACTATTCCTGTCACAAGGGCTGACATGTCAAAGAATGCTAAAATCCAGATAATGCAGTAATGGGGTTACTCTGTCTCACTGTCAGCCTCTTGGGAAGTCAACTGAATGCATTTTCCCAAATTCTTTGTGCTTCAGAACCTTTTCAATCCATGCTGGCCTTAGTAGGATTTGTACACTCCTGCACCTAACTTAATAACCTCACTGTCCTGCATGACATATTTGCAAGTTGGAAAGACACCAGAGATGACCTGACTCAAAGCTGCAGTAAAGCTACTTGGTCAGGTTCAGCAGAGTTACTAAAACCAATTTAAGTTTAGAAATCACCTATCTAACTAAAAGCACTCTCCTCAGCTGTGGTTTGGTTAATTGATTTTGGCGATATGGACAAAAATCCAAGTAGTACCAGAAGTTTTAAAAAACAAAACACATTATTAATATAAATAAATCACGAAACATGCCAAAACCAGTTCTATACCACCTGGCTGGCCTTAAATAAAGGATTAACATGGACAGTTGGAAAGAACATTCTCACTGCCTTCCCCTGCAACCTGAGGGATGACATGCACATCCACTCAGCAATGAATTTTAGCTGTTACTTTCAAAACAGTGACTAGATTCTCTCAAATTACCCTGAAATAAAGCACCACTATGACTAACATATGTCTTCTATTAGAATTACAAAAAAACAATTGAAAGAACACACTAAATTTGAAAATTCTGATTTAAATTTCCTTACAAGTGGAATAACTACAAAATTAACAGACTAAGTAAGCTGCAATTATAAACCACTAGAAGACACATTTAGCAAATTTCAAACCAAAAAGTACAGATTGCCCTACTTGCCAAGGGTAGTCTCATAGCATCTTGCACAAAGTGCAGAAAGATTTTGGCAAAGGAAATCAGAAGAGAATTACCTCAGTGTGGGGAACTTCCACAGCTATCTCTAGAGCCCTCCTTGCATCACAGCGAGAGAGACACGCTTCAGTAGCAATATGAGGAGGAGGAGGAGAATAAAAAGGATGAAGAAAAGGAAAAATGACTGCTATTACTGAATTATCCTGAATACTGGCATGAGGAAGATGTACTCCTTTTCCAGCTTTAATGTTTTTTAGGAGCACAAGGCTCAGGCTGATAGAGAAAACAGAAAGGTTATCTATCCTAAAGATACCAAGGGACAGGGCTCTAACTGCATGTAGGAGAATCATACACTTGGAAGGCAAACTGCTATTTAGAAAAAGAGGAAAATTAAGGAGGTAAAAAAACAAACCAACCCCGGACATTCTGTCCAAGTATGAAGTACATAAGCAAAATTCATCTAATTACAACAAATCTGGAAAGCATAATGATAGTGGCCATTAATTATACTAACAGGTCAAATTATCTTGCTGCAGCCATGTGGTTCTATAATATACTGGCCTATTTTTGGTGCCTTAAATTAATTTGAACCTTAAAGTTTCAAAGTGAAAACAGTTTCCTACACTTTTCTGAGGACACCTTTCATTATGATGAAAAATTTTCTCTAAAACATGTTTTGTGTGTTAAATCATAGTATACGCTCTGGTTGCTAAAGAAGCAAAACCAGACTTAAGACAGACATCATAAGGCATCATAAATATTCACACAAGTACTATTTTTCTACCTCCAGAGAATATTTGCCCATGTATGACAAAAGACAAAAGGTATTAGAATTAACATAAAGAGTAGTAGTTTCTAGCAAGAAACACATTAAGATGAAATTTCTATGTTTGAAATAATATTCAAATAAAAGTATAAATCACTCACTGTAAATTAAAAAAACCAGACAATATATTTGGCCAAAAAGGTCATGCAGATAATTGTGGATTATCCTGAATTACACTGAAGAGCTGTGATAATTTTACTTCCCAGGACTTATGAACAATTAATACCAAAAAACTGTAGCAGTGCTAGTCTTGTTCAGCTAAGAACATGCACAATGGAAATGTTTAATTTGCTTTCCAAATATTTAGGACCAATTAAATTACAGCAAATAGTAATATGTTCTCCCAAAGCATTTTTTAAGTGAACATACATTCTTCTAGACTAACCTGAAAAACCTTCATTTGAACTCTGTAAACCCAACAATGATATAGATTATAGGGTGTTGGATGTGGACTGAGGTGGACTGCCTGTCTCAGAATGGAAGCAAGAATACTAACTGCAGCTGAAAAGAAAACCAACCAAGATACTGAAAAGATTATTTTACTTTAAAGAAACAGTGAGGCATAAAATGAAACTTGAATGATTGAAGTGTCTTTTAAGCCATCATGATGACCTTTTCTATTTTAAAGTCCTCCTACTTACAAAACAATACTCTTAATACAAAAACAATAGGAAGGGTTTTCATCTGATAGCCATGTAACCCTTCTGATGATATTCTGAACCCATTCATTATTACAAATATTTTCACTAATGGATGTGTCTCTAAAATAAATTTTCAATGCGATTTATTTTTTGATTATTTTGGGCAAGCTGCTATTTATCCATCATTAGTAAATACAGCTGTGTTTGGTTGCTGACTTTTGTGTGTTTCAGAACTAAATACACAGCATGTTAGCATAAGGCACTGAAGAACCTTACTATTTTCTGCTAAAAAGAAAGATTTATTTGTTACTGAAAATCAGAGAATTAAATTTTTCATATTCCACTTTGTTCTTTATTCTAAAACACTATTAGATATACTTAAACTAATCCTAAAAGATGCTTGCCCACAGATGTTTACATAAGATGAAAATTCCACACCACTCATAAGCAATTATCTAAAATACCTAACCTTACTTAGAGTAGAAGGTTCCCTTAGTGTCTAACATAGGAAATCTTTGTTGTACTGAAACAGATTTTTACCCATTGCCAAGGGACAAAAAAATTCTTCTCTGAAGCAAGCTTTTAGTATATTCTGAAAATTTACGATGTTTCATTAATGTTATAGTCTTTCAGTTGAATAAATTAATAGATCCAAGTCCAGGCTGGATGAGGCTCTGAGCAACTTGGTCTAGTAGAGGGTGTCCTGCCTATGGCAAGGTGTTTGGAAACTAGATGATCTTTGAGATCCTTTCCAACTCAAACCATTCTATGATTCTACGATTAAATTGTCTGTCTCTGATCATTACTATTTTTCACTTCTGGACTTTATTAACCTGCCCATTGTAGATTGAGAATGTGTTCCATTCTTGAGAGGAATCTGTCTATCTTTATAGCCACAAATATGGCTATTTAGCTACACTTTTCATAAAGTATCATAAATAAAGTGTGGTTAATTATTAAGGTGCAGTCAATTTATCTTAGGTAGAAACAAATACAACATAACTATGGGCTTCTAAGTGAACAGCAGTGTACGAAATAATTTTCAAAAATTCACAGTAAGTGGAGCATTTCAAAATGGAACTCAGGAGAAATACATATAGTTAATGCTGTTCACCTTAATTAGAAAAAAATACTGTTGCAACTCTGTTCAAAGTGAAGAAAGGAATAAACTGAGTACATATCCGCAACTCTTTATCAAATCTAGAGTAAACCTCTTTGGGAGTCCATACAGAACTCTCTGTCCTGTTCGGAATGACTATGCCTTATACTGAGAGTTCAGCTGAGTTCTTTCTCGCTCTTACAGTTCACCTTTTGATTGAAGTTTTTTTGTACTACGTTCCAAAAGTATAGCTTTTTGAAGTAGACAGATTGGTTACCTTTTCTCCATCATTCATTAGAACAATCAATTTTCATATCTCAAATAGCTCTACTGACACAAAGTGAATAAATTTATTAGTGTTTTCCTTTAAAAAATAAAAAAAAGGAAATTGTGTTTACCTTTTTGTGAATAAAAAGTCTTCAAAAGTATTCGCTAGCTCTGGCCACATACTGTCAAATTTTCCAGAAGATGCATGCTGCCTTGCAACAGGTAGTCCAATGGAGAGAACTCTGAGAAGCGAGGACACAGCTAGCTTCCATGTGCTTTCAGAAGGACACGAGTACTTCAGACTGAGAGGTATTCTAAGTGTCTGCAAAATGAAAGTCAAAATGAAATTTATAGTTGCTCAGACAAATCTAAGAGTACAGCAAGTTTCTGCATAACATCTCAGAGGGCACTGTCATAGACAGCAGTATACATCCCTACCTTTTCTGCTAGTATATGAGATGGCCTTTTACAAATGCAATTCTGAAGACAATTTATCATATATCAGCTGGCTAAAGCACAGGTCTGTAGCCAAGTACAAGGTTAGAAGACAGAATTGATCTATTATCATTTACACCACGAAGTCATGTACTAATTTTCTTTTTCTGTTTTGCCATCCACCACTTCTGCTAAGTGTGACAAATGGGCTTTCCTAACATCTAAAAGACTGCAGGCAGTCTGTTATCACTAGTGTACTCCGGAGAATTCAGTCTCATTCCTCTAAAGCCATCCAAAGTGCTTCTTTTTTCAAAGAAAAAAGCCTCATTGACTTTAAACTTTTCCTAGTAAAGCTGAACTTTAAATGCTGGAACATAAACACTGGGAAAAATCTGGCCATTACTGACTGTTAAACCACATGAAATTCCAAAGTAAGAACAGTCAGTGAAATTCTAAGATAAAGGCTACAATACAACTCAAATGTAAAGCAGATAAAAACACAGCAAATTTTAAGTCTTTTAGATAGAAAGTCATCTTCAATATCTACAAAACAAAGTCGTTAATAATTTTTAAAACATTAGGCATATGAACTATTTACACTTATATGCATTCCTTTTAGTATTGTTAGTCAAACCTTAGAACCTGATGGTAAGTTATTGGAAAACCAATTATTTACTTGCCATTTCAAATACACAGTGGCTAAATTCAGGTACTATAGGTATGCCTCTCATGCCTATAGTGCAGTGTCTGATTTGAGGAAAGCAAAAGGAGGAAAGACTCACTCTAACTCTCACAAGAGAGTCAATTATAATTAACTCTTAATGGCAAAAAATTATGACAGCTAGAATCTAACCCTAGAGTTAAACAGAACATTTTTTTCTGCTCTTATTGGTCATATATGTCAAATCTAATTCCAAAATCAACATGGGCTTTAGAGACATGAAAAATAAATTTTAAAGCATTTTCATATATCACAATAAATCATATAATTATCAACTGCAAATGTTATAAAAAAAGTGGTATTTCTATCAGTTTCACCAATCCCACTAAAATGGAAGTGGAAAATGACTGCATTAACTTTGAAATGCAAATATTTAATTCATAAGAGATTTCAATTTATATCACCTGTTTTAAACACATTCAGGCTTCTAAATTTTTATACAGGAAAGTCCTGATGTCAGCCAAGTCATTGCAAACAAGTTACGTCAGATATATTTTTATTTTCTGGACTTCTGGAAAATATTACTTCTATTATTTACCAATATTTTTTGCTGAAACAGAATGGTCAAAAAAAATTAAGCTCACCTGTAACATTTCATAGCTGCACTGACACATGAAGTCATTAAAAGCAAATCAAAAGTAAGAGAGCAGACACCCCCAAAGTATATATGCCAGTCTACAGAAACTGGGCTTTGGCCTTCAAAGCTGTATTTATTAGGAGGCCTACTAACCACACTCAGGTGCATAACACTTTCAAAGAAGAAAATTTTGTGTCCCAACACATTTGTTAATTTTATATTTTTATTAATTATTTTTATTTATTTATTTTATTTATTTGTTAAATTTTATCTTAACACTGAAATACTGATGCTGACATTACTCAGCTAAGAACAATACATACAGACAAATAAATAGCCTTCCAGCTTCAAAAGAAATTATTATCTGCTGCTCATCTTGATAAAATATCAATCTGTTTACTACAGCTTGAAGCTTCCCAGGAAGTGTTTGTCGACACTAGCTGAAAATAAAACTCATGATTTTCTATATAAGCTCACTAAATTCAGAGCACATGCACGTCAAATTTTTACCTTAATAATGTTCTGAAGAACCTTCTCTGTTACCACAGCTTTATGGCAAGCTGTCTTTTGGTATAAGTCCACCACAACTTCCAATGATCTCTCCGCAAATGGTACGTAATTCAATGCCACCCATTCCGCCTAAGAAAAGGAATTACTAAATTACTAAATCATACTTGAAAACATATTAAGGAACAGAAAGTGTATGTTTTGCACTGAACTCTCAGTTTAATGCATGCAAGGTTTGCTAAGAATATAGTCCAAGCAACAAAACTGCAAATACAATGTAGTCTGGCTATGAAAATGTATTCCACATTGACGTAAAGTACATTTAAGTTGGAGAAATGTTGCAGTCTAAGCAAGACAATTATATTAGCACAATCTTTAAGGAAATTTAACTCACCGGTGCAAATAGTTGTATCTAGTGTGATTCCATTGTGTTGCAGGACAAACAGAATAAGAAAAATTAATATATACATAATAGTTACCTCTTCGATTACACTGAATCAGATGCTTAAACTTAGTGAACAGCAGTGTACACAGATAAAAAGAATTACTGAACATGTTCCATTCCTTTACAGCACATGCAATTCAAAAATCTGTGGCTTGCGGGAATTTTCTCCATTCAAAATTATCATGTGTCTATGGTAAATTTATTATCTTTTGTAGGACAAATTATTTTAGATTAATTCAAGCACGAATTCAGACACATTTGTCTGGTGTCTAAGCCAGACCTTTCCTACATGATGGAATACAAAGTATAAAAGCAAAGAAGAATGCAAAGAGAGTAAAAGAAGGTAACAAAAGCATGTAAAAAAAACCTTATTACACAATATGCAGTTAAGTTTCTACAGATTTAACAAATGCATGTTCCTGAACAACCTATATCTGAAGCTGAATTGGATAAACCAGCCAAGTGAAACAACTGAGATTTCTAATTAGTTACCTGATTATACTTAGCATTTGCAATGTGCTTGGTTTCCAGCTGTCCATACTGTGGAGGCTTGCAGGAAAATTCTACAAAGGCCAGCAGTTGGTCAAAGATTGCAGGATACATTATCTGCATACCTTCTGAGCCCACACATATAGCCTTTATCAAAAGAAAATGCAAAAGTTTAATATGTATTTCTTGAGCTTTTGCTTTTGCACCTGCATCAGTACAAGGAACTCCTAAAAAGAAAATCCCCATGTAAGACTATGCAAGAGTCGTGCTGTATGAAAGAGAGTATTTAGTTATAATAGTGTAAGAAAATTAAATTTTATGACTTAATTGAAGTAAATAAAATGGCAAGATACCTGAGCATATATAGTTCAGTATATACAGCTATCTCATCTGATAAAAGACAACTTTTCTCCACAAACTCTGCTTCAGTTTGTCAGTAAAATAAAGTCTTATATAAGTCTTGTATATAGATCTCAGCCACATCTTTGTTAAGTTCTACTTCAATAAACATTTAAATCTCAGAGGTAAATCACAGAAGGCCTCAAAAACTAGTTAAAAGAGTGTCTTATAGAAAGGAATATAAATAAAATGAGAATTATATGGTTTGGTATAGCTGAAACTGATAGTCTTCCTTTAAAAAGGAAAATATTTCATGAATAGTGTACTTATACTACCAAAAAACCCCCAACACCCCCTCTACACTTCAGCAGTAAAAGACTAGAAGATGAGTTCTAATGAGAAATAAAAAAACAACAAAGAACAAAATAAAGGGTATAAAATGAGCTAAACATAGGGAAGCCTGAAAAGCGATCCAAAGCTACCTTCCATGTTCCTGAGTTGCAATGATGTCCTTTGTTAGTGAAATCACATTATAAAATACATTTATTAAACTAGTCAGGGTTCAGTCTGACAAATGTTAAGGGTTTTTTTGATGCTATTCTAACTGCAAAGTTATTCCACAATTTCTGAGAAAATCAGAACTGACCTAAGTCTTCCTGTATCAGCAAAGAACCTGATTCTACACACACAGTTTTATTTCAGAGACCACAAATATTTACATACTCTTCTTCAATGCTTCCACTAGCTTCTGTGTGTATTCCTGAAAGTATCAATTGATTTCAAGAGAGGAAGAAGGTACTCTGCTCCAGCCTAAAGCAAAACCATCTGACGCACGGCCTTTGCTTCACATCAGGACTAGCCAGCTGCCTTGCCATGTGAATGGTACTGTGTTTATACAGCCAAGAGGAGCACTCACACAACTTTACAGAACTTACTGATGTCCAAAAATACTTTAACTAATGTTTTTAGGAACTTCAGTGCTGTTGTGCTAGTAACATAAGTATAGGTGGGATGGGGGTTTGGGGTACCATCTTATGGAAGTCTGCATTTGCAAAGGTTTGTAACTGCCATGGTAACCCATTGACACTGGGAGTGGGGAAGGGGAGGTGAGATGTCTCACTTTCTCATGCAGAGTTATTGCTTTTGTTATTGTTTAGAAACTTTCAGCTAAAACATCCTGACAAGAACAAGAGTATAATAATGTGCCGTTTTTCCTCATGTTAAAAACTCTGGTAACCCCTTCTTTGAAAAGCCCTAATGCCTGCAGCCTTTGGAAACTAAGATCATCTGGATAAGGAGACTAAAAAAACCAGAAAAATCTGAAAAATAAATAGACTGATGAAATGGGAAAAACAGGATTTGGGCTAGACTGAACTGCTGGAAAAGGGAGAATAAAAAAGGGTCAAACTGACTTTTACTTTCCTGACTAGAAAAAGATGAAAATTTAGTAGACATGAAAGGCTTTAAAACTTCATGTTATTTACACACCCACATACAAAACTGAGATTTAATGCCAACTTCTATCCAAGCAAACTGAATTGAAATTCATAGCATTTTCACAGCAGAGATGGTTGGAACTAGATGACCTTTAAGGTTCCTTTCAATCCAAGCCTTTTTATTATGAGATTCTTACACCTTAACTTACCTTTATAAGATTCCTACTATCTTTCAAAATAAATGAATGAGTATTTGTTAAAGTCATCAACTAAAGGATAGGCTGCAAGATAATGATTCTACCTTGCATGTTTATGTTCGAGATTAATCAGCTCACACTCAGCAAGAGATAAAACGAGACACTGAATTGATGCTCATTTGGCAGCCACCATGTGTTCTACGAGCTAAATGGGGCAGGATCCTGACAGCAGCAGGGGAGATGTATGGCCACATAGTTAAGCAAAGTAGTCATAACATGAAAACCTAAAGGGAATGAAGTCAGGTCACATGGATATTTTAATTCTGGCATTTCCCAAGTAAGGCTGTGGGTTTTTTTTTTTTTTGGGGGGGGTGTTTTTTTTAAAGTAGTGCTTAATTTAAATGCATGATTTAATTCATTATCAACTCTGCTTTTTTTGAATAAATAAGTTTTGTGAATGAGCACTTAATTTTGCAAGGAGATATTTTACAACTGCAAAAAGAAAGAAGCAAGCATTACTATTTCCTTTTTTTTTGGCTTTCAGAGAAAGAGCACCCTCATTTGGTGTTTACAGATTCACTAGCATGAAGGGTGTTCTTTGAGGATGAGTTCTATTGTATGAATTTCTTAAGCAGAGATGCAGCATTTTCCTTAAATAACTGACTAATAAGAGGCAAGAATGTAAGTAATCTGCAGAGAGCCTTCTATATTTTATGCTTTATGTAAACAGTAAGTTCTCATGATCACTGTTCCTCCATCTCCACATACACATCTGCAGTATCAACATCAACAGTACTTCAATATTAGATGGAGAAGTAAATGGCTACAAACACAGCACAACACTTAAGGTACTTCTGCAATCAAGCAAAAGCACATTTCATAAAGATTACACCTCTCAATGCAGAGCATCTATTTTGCAGCAGGAATGGAGATCTGATTGTTATAATACAAGACACTGTGCATTATAAATATTTTTTAAAGTAAAATTTAAATCACCAGACTATAGATCTATAGAGAAGAAGTAGGACACACTGTAGTTTACCTTTCACACACTAGAAGTTGCATTATTACCTTTTGTAAAACATCTAAAGCTGTAAGCACTGCTTCCTGTAAACTTGTCAAAACTGCTTCAGTGTAAGATGGAAGGATGAAAGGGGAAGCATCTGAACTGATTGGAACTGAAATAGCACCGTGCAAAATGACTCCCAGCTTTTGGAGATCATCCATGCTGAAACCAGTTTTGATGTGTTGGTAAAGAGCTGGGAATATTTGAATTAAAGCTGTAAGAAAAGGCTGGCTGGGAATGAAAGTCAATTTATCACAAGTAATTGGAGGCCTTGTACTTTCTGATCCAATCCTATACCAGCTGTTCCAGGCTGCCCACCAAAGATTCAAATCTTCAATCTCATCAGTTATTACAAGAGGTTCAGATCCATTGTATCTTCCTATTCTTTCTCCTATGGAGTCAGTTCTCATGAATGATCTGCCAAGATTAGTGGCAGTTGTCCCTACCACCAAAGGTACAGAAACATTGATTGCAGGTGGTGTCTCAGGCTTCTCAGAGTCTCTAACAGGAGAAACAATTTGTAGGATCTCCTGGAAGCTCTTCAGAGCAGCCAAGGAAACTTCATTATTTTTGCTAAGTGCTGCTGACTGGATGTGATCGAGAAGAACATCCCAGGCTTGGGAAAAGTCTCCTATTTAAAAAAAAAAGAGAAGGGAAAAAGAAATCAATTTGGAACTTGTTACTCTAATACACAGAAATTTCAAGTGATTAGGTGACTTTTATATCAGTTCAACCATAACCTGAAAGAATGAATGTGACAGAGAAACACAAAAATACGAAGAACCAAACAATATACCTATGTTCATGCTAAATTTGCTAGCAAAAAATCACATACCACATTCCATACCAGTGAAATATATTTTCTTCATTCAGTATAGTGAAACAGATTTGTTCTTATATACACACCAGATGCCTGTTGATTTCAAGAAGGTTAAGCCCACACGAGGAATTAAGGCTCAAATCTACACTCAAGCAATGCCTTTATAAAGAATTTATATTAAAATGCTCTGATAATTGTACTGTGGAAAGATTTAATTTGAGCCATTTTTCATTAAATTTAGCCTTAACCTTCAATTTTCTATATTAGTAACTACAGGGTTATGAATAATTAAAAGTAGTTTAATTTTTTTATTCAGTTTTAACTCAAGTTTAATATAGCCTAAATTCTACCACATTTCTGTAGATTACTAATACACTTACTAGCTGTTAATGTGTTGACACCTGTATCACAAATGACCAAAATTAAATACAACTTATATCCAATTAATATTTTAATTGTGTACTATAGGATGCTGAAGGTAGATTGATCTAATGAGGACTTTTCTTTGTAACCTATACATTCTCTATTCCTTTTGCACTTTTTCCTTGTAGAAATTACCAAGCTATTGTAAAATATTACTACATATAGCTGAACAACGTAAGTGCTCAATACTCCACTGACTTTACAGGTAAGTTCTCTTTACATTCTAAGAGTACTATTTGACACACTGATGACACAGAAGAGTTCCAGGCAAGTGTTGCATTCCCTTAGACAAAAGGAAAAGCATATTCTGACAAGAACAAAGAATTATTGTTATTGGTCTACTATAATTTAAAGCTATTTAGCACCCAGAAATGAGACTGAATTGTGACTATTGAGATGTAATCTCAAGTACTGTGATACAGAAGAGGAAATATGTCGTTACAATTTTTGGCTCTACCATTAATTATTAACTCCATAATTTTCACAACATTTGAGGTGACAACAAAAAACATTTCTGAGCTAAGATTAAGATTCTTGCCCTGTACTTTAACTAAAAAGAACATACAAAAGCAGAAAGTTTATTGTTGTGTCTCTTAAAAACTATAAATTTTACCTAGAGGCTGCAGTAAGTATCTCCTGGTGTTAAATATTCTTGCAACTCCAGCCAGTGTTAATACCCATGTCTCAGCCCACTGTTTCTCAGCTGTGTCCCTTGAATGATGAATGAGAATGTTGCCTCCTCCTGATTCAATCTTCTCTTTGTCAGCTGTCGTAGAAGATTCTCGAACCCTATCCAACAGGTGAAATAAGACCTGTAATAGCCAGAAAAAAAGAGGAAAAATGCAACTTTTCAAATAACATAGATGTACTCATAGTAAAGCAACAAAAACCACTAATTCTTTCATTATCCTTTCTGTCACTGTGTCATCCTGAAAATTCCCTTGTTCTAAACAGTCTCCACATCAGCCAAGATTAACAATCACGTTAACTGATGGCCAGTTGAGAAGGGCTGGAAATAGCACACTCAAACCCACCAAGAACAGTGTCAGCACCAACAGAATAGTAAAATCAGTCAGTCTCAGACACTTCACAGGTACAACAGGCAGGCTCAAATGTAGCCTAAAGTTTCCAAAAAGCACAACAAACATGACTATGACTTAGAACACAGCATTTGATAGATCCTCTTGCAAGATTCAAAACAGAAGGCAAAGCAAGGCTCCACCTAATACCAGATCAGCCCAGTCAAACGACCCTCAAACATCTCCATTTTCACACAAAAGATTGGTCATTCATTCTTGCAGGAAGGAAACCATCTTTTTACCAAACTCTTGAGTAAAAAATAAATAATT
This sequence comes from Toxostoma redivivum, assembly GCA_013397375.1. Taxonomy (NCBI): domain Eukaryota; kingdom Metazoa; phylum Chordata; class Aves; order Passeriformes; family Mimidae; genus Toxostoma; species Toxostoma redivivum. The sequence continues at coordinate 35,236 of VXBI01010274.1, forward strand.
AGGATATTGACATTATATTTTAGAAGAGGCTTTAAAGGCCAGAGAAGACAAAGTGTAAAAAAACACGCCCAAAAACCAAGAGATCAGATTTCTGCCACCTTATATTTAAAAAGTCTAATAAATTATGTAAGTGATAACAGTTATTAAAATTTAAATGCTCTTTACAAAACCTTCAGAGAAAGCTTACACATCATACCTTCCATATTACTGTGTGCCACGTTGAATGTTGCAGTAAAGTTCCATGAGCACCAATAGTAGAAAACAATGTCTGCCCAGCGCTCTTTCTAACTGCAGGTCGGGGATCCACACATAGTTCTCCAAGTTTGGCATACAGGCATAACCAAAGACAGTCAAATGGTGATGCAGGATGAAAAGGTCTGTTTAGCATCACTCCCTTTTCTTCTGCCTGTTTCTGCAACACTGCTTCTTCTTTGTTCAGCTCCTTTTCAATTATTTCACCTCTTTGGAAAAAATAATCTGAAATATTCCACTACAAAATAAATAAGACATGATATTGTACAATAAAAATAGGGTAATGCTCTTAATGATCATGAAATAAATTGTCTCTTATTTTCACAAAGTATTTTGCAAAGTACATCAAGATAGTAATTTCCCTACATTGGTGAAATAAGATCAGCACATAAATACTGCAAGATCCAAAAATTACTCTTCTTTCTCAGCTTTTAGGTTCCCATTATAAGGGGCACAAAAATGTATTAACATGGTTATAATGCAATACTATTTCTTTTAGTAAGCCACAAATCACGGAGATTAAAGGTAAGATGTAGACTCACTCAATTTATCTATGAATCCAAATAATAGGATGGGAGTTCAGTAAGAACCCAAAAAGCTGGGTGGTGGCTTTCACTTTTATAACTGACTACAGATAAGTTTTCATTTAAAAAGAAAAACAAAAATGAAAGCCAGAAGCAGCATCATTGTAGGTTAATAAAAAACTCACCAGCAAACCAATTGAAGTTAAGCTAATATTTAGTTCTTGATTGTGTAGTCCAAAGCTTCCTGCAACTTCAACAACTATCTGCAGACAAGTACATGGCATTGTAGGAAGGAAGTCAGTCACAACCAGCTGAAGACACTGGAATGCAGTCCGTATTAGGGACTCTCTTAAAAAAAAACAGAAGAAAAACAAAGCACACACACACACACGCTCATTTCATATTTCTTTAAGAGCATGGACTTTTTTTAATACCTCAAATATTAAATACAAAAAGAAAAATATCAAATTAATGTTTTTGAGAAGAGTTCGCACCATTTTAAATGGGTTTTTGAGATATAATTTTAAGTTGAAGTTTAAAATTCTGATGAAGTAGTTTAGTCCATGCTAACTATCTGTGGAGTTGAAGTTTAGACTTTCCAGCAGTCCTTAGCTAATTCTTATAGTGAAGTCCATTTCTCCGTTTTAGAGCTCTAAGACTTGTTAGTTCAATCGTGTTATCCAGAATATTAGAAAAAAAAAGCCACAATGGACAAAAAAAAGCACTTAATTTAAGCATGATAATCTTCCAAAGAGTAAGCTATTCTGAAGAATTTCTTGTATCAGCAGTTACAAATTACCTAATTACTTCAAGTATGCCAAACAGGTGGGCAGAATTTGGTTTTATTTATTAGGAAAGATGCATGCTAACATAATGGTAGTCTTACTTGCTTAAATACTACATTATATCAGACAAAAACTTTAAAAAATATCTACCATTAAGTAGATTCTTAATAAGTACTTGGCCTTCAAAATTAGATTCTGAACAAAAACATAAAAATACAGTACAGAAAAGGTTTACAAGAAGGAGTTCTCAGAAGCAGCAAGGCCCCTTATAACTAAAATCTTGTTTATTGAGAGACATAATGAAGGAATCAAAAGGAGTGGTGGAGTGTACATAACACAAAATAGGGAAGCTGCATTTAAATTTCACTGCAGTGTTTTTTCAATGTTTAACATACAACAGAAATAATTTCAAAGCTTTGTAATACAGAAGCTTGGTGCCCTTCAGGATACATATACTAGGAAAAAATTTCAGACTATAGATATGCCAGCTACCTATACCAGAATTACAAATGAATTTACTTTTTTTATTAATCCAATATCAGAATCAGAGGTGGGTCATTTCCACTGCATTGTTAACAGCCAACACGATATAGATACCAGAGGAATACACAAGAAACTTTACACGGACAGTAATGGTATAACTAATAATTCTCTAATATGATGAATACTGCAGAGAAACATCCATCCTACCATGTAAGACCAAAGTATTTATCAATGCTACACTGATGGAGGATAGACTCACACAATACTCTCCCCCATCATTACTCATAGAAGAGTCTATAGAGTGAAACAGACCCAAAACTGCTGCAGTTCCCCCTCCAGTACAAAGTTTCAGGGGTATGTGACCTTCAATGACCTTAAGAGAAAAAAGAAGGAGGCAAGAAATCAAATATAGTTCCACTACTGAGTTGAAGTACTGAGTTAATGGGAAAGTAACCCATCTTTCTAAACTTCAGATGCAAGGCTGCAAGAACAAATTCAGATCAGTTTTTCCTCAATGAAGGTCCCACACTACGATGTGTTTGAAGAAAGGTTTTAAAGTCCCTCATGCAAGTAGCAACAGCTATACAACTCTTCAAATTGTGGAACTGTCCTTGGTGTTATAGGTGATCACAAAAAGGTAACTATAAATTGAAGGAACTTAAGCTTAGTGAGAAATCTTAAGATTCTATAAGGCTTTATCTATGCTTAAAATAAGCAGAGGCTTTCCACTGAAAAAGTCTGCAAAGACAGGCTTCCTTTTGTTTGGCAGGCTAGTACTGTACCATCCAGAAGTGACCAAAGTATGGTTTTCGGCTATCAAAACAACATTTTCTGTATTTATAAAAGCCTGGAAAGAAGTTCTCCAGGCAGGTAAATGGATTTCTGACCCAGAATCCAGGATGTTCACTGATGAAAGGGAAGACACTTGTGAAGAAAGTCTTGTGGTCAGTAAGCTAATATTTAAAGTATCTGCATCTTGTGCTCACAGCTGTAACTTAGGTAAGAAATTAAGTTCTTCCTCAGGGAAAAGAAGGCATGCTTAATTTTTTCGTACTGTACTTAATATGATGTGGACAAGTAGTGCTATGTAGTTGAAGCAGGTTATTCCATATGCTTTGAAGAAGGAGACTAAGATATAACACAAGATGTTAGTAACATCTTGAGATATTGGCCAGTGAGACATGGGCTTGAGATTTAATTGGATCTGAAGACTGTCTTGAGAAGGAATTTGTGGTGGTTCTCATCCATCATTAAGAACAGTGAAAATCAAAAGGCATGCAGGAACACATTGCACTAAGTATGGAAACAACTACCAAAGGAAGCTTAATTACAAAAAAGAGGATGCTCACAAACAAGAATGCTAAATTCCTTGGGAATTTTGGTAGTTACTACTGCCAGTACAAACAATACTGGTCAAGAGCAAAATCCTTCAAGCATTTGAAGGGGCTTTATGTTTTTATACGACCAGAAGACTAAAGCTAAGGTGGGACAAAAGGAGAGATATGCCATGGAAAATTCTACTAGAGTTATATGATGACCAATCCTACTGCTAGTCTTGACTAACACCTAAAAAACAATAGTGTGTGGGTATAATTATTGGTGCTTACAGTTGCAAGGGCAGATGTTCAATTCACTGCTCATTTCATAAATACTCCTTTTAACTTCATCTCTCACTTTCCCTTGTGGGCAGAGAACAAGTCCACCTCTGCTGGCAACAAAGTCAATTGTGTAAGTCAAGGGATTCGCCCACAGTCAGTAAATAATCTTCCATCCTTCTGCTACCAGCAACTATTTAGGTAGGAAGGCTTCAAGAAAAAGAGAGCGATCAGAAGAAAACACACACGAGAGACTATTGGAAGATTTAAGAAGGAAAAGAAACCAGATAAACTGAGCAACACCTGATTCACACAGAAGCATTGGCAAGCACCAGAGATGTGTCCACCAGATGGTCAAGATCAAATAAAATGGCACACTGAGTAGTCCTCAGTGTATACTGCATGCTGACTTCAGAAGAACACAGAGTGGAATAATATTCTGGTCTTTTGAAAGATTAATTCAATAAAATAAAGTGTGCTTCAGGAAGAATTAAAAAGTGCATTTTTATTGAGTAAAATTTTTCACAAGTCAAAAATTACAATGAAACTAAGCTTATTGAAGTGGCTATTAAAGTACAAAAATAAAAGCAGAACTTTTTCTACTGTTCTTATCTTACATGAGTTTAAAATTCTATTTCCACCACTTACCCCTGATCACTTTGGATTGCCCCCATGACTCCAAGCACCAATGGCCAACCAGGTCCTAAGCTGTCACCCTGACTCTGTAAAATCTGTAGTACACACTCCAATTGCTTGATCCTGATATCAGGATGACTAATGTTTGACAGCTCCTTTAGTGGATTCAATAAAAGCAACTGCAGTCTCTAAAATTAAACAGTAAAGCATATTAAGGACGTTAACAGTTAACTGATTCTTAACTATTTTTATGTGTAAGTGAAAATATGCAGTACAAATTAAAGATTCATTGAATTAATTCAGTAGCTCACTCACTAAACGCTCAAATTCAGACCACAAAGGGTCTTTGCAGAAAATCTACCTTCCTGACTGCTGTTCTCCAGATTCTTCAGGAAGCAGCTACAGATGCTGCTACAGTTGCATAACCAGTGTCATGCAACTTTATGCTCACTCAGCAGGGCTAAACTCAACTTCCTACTCAAGAGACCTTGGAAAAAATATCCAATAAGTCTCAGTAGAAATATTAAAATGTTTTATTAATTGTGGATTGAACAGCTGTAATTTAGAAGGTTAGGCAACACATTTTTTACCTGCCACAGCATCACACGTATACTTCTAAACATTCTGGAATTGTTTTGCATTCATGAGAGTGACCCATAATTTGTTCTAAGAAATGTGTGGACACACTGCCAGAGGTCTAGGAAAATTACAGCCAGGGAAACCATTCCCAGGCTGGAGTTTCTCCTGGTTCTCTCAGATCCTTTCCCAAGCTGATAACATGTTCAGTTCTGGCAGGGAGGTTTTTTCCCAGGACAATAGTTTTGTCAAAATAGAATGGAATTTACAACATAGATTAACACCTGGTGTTGACTGTGGGACCCGTTCTGAAGTACTGTCCCAGAGGCATTTTCCCAATTATCTAATGAACTACTGCCTTGTCTTAGTTCAGTGGAACACCCTATAAATATGAACCGTGTTCTCAATAAAGAGCTTTCTTCTCCCCAAGAATGTCCATGTTGCTATCATTTCTTCCTCTAGCACGGTAGCGACAGAAACGGACATAATAATCAAGCATCACTCTGAGTTAGATATTCAAAAAATGAAAGAGGATAGTTTATTAGAATGCATGTGGTGGTTCACAATAGTTACATCTGAGTGTTACAGCTACAGACTTTATATACTCATTAGTAAAGTTGCTTTATGAATGAAGGAGGAAAGCATCTGCCCTTAAATTTACTTTACCTGATTTTGAGATAATGGGGGATCATGTCTGAATGTCAGTCCTACTTTAATGAGGGAAGTTAAAGCTTCTGCTCCCCATTCTCTCATTCTGGAGTTGGGATGCTGACAGACCTGAAAACACAGCAATGTTTTGTTTAAAGTAATTTTTATTTAATCAACATATATAATACATTAAAAACTGGTATTTTAATTATATTAGAATGTACATATAATAGTAAAAGAATAATACAATAAATCTCTAAATGATAAAATTTGGCTTCATAGTAAAAAGAGAAATTTATCTTTTGGATAGACATACCTTCTGAACAAGGAAGCAATAGGAAGCAGTGAAAGACAGAAGGAAATACAATGAATATTACATATATATAATTCAAGTAAATAAATTTTCCAAAATGAATAAACTAACTGCTAATTATGATAATGATTGATTAAAAAGCACCAAACAACACTTCAAAAAATGCCTAAGACTCCCAAGTTTAACTTAACCTAAAGCTACAAAATTGGAAATTTCACACACTCCTTAACATAGTCAAGTGAGGAACATGACAGTAAGAAACACAGAAAATGTCTTCTATACTCTCAAATACAAAAAGTAACTACATATTGAAGATAAGATAAACCTCACACTCCATTTTAAAAACTTGACAAAGCAATAGCAAGCATCTTTAAACTTGCATTTCAAATGCATACCTTAATTTCTCTTTGTCTCTAAATTCTCTAAACCTAACAACTTTGTTAATTGTTTTTTTAGACTATAAAAATTAAAAACATTGTGTATATTCATTTCTTAGATAGCTAGAATGTACTGTGCTGTATCTAATACATTACCCTCAAACTAATATGGGAAGTGTACAGTTTCATTGACCGCTACATAATTATTCCCACCCACCCTTCCAGCCATAGCTCTGATGGTGTGAGAACCCAGAGTCAAGTCCAAAGCAGTATCATAAAGAAGGCTAATGCCTTTTATTGGCAGATCATTCGCTTATCAACCACTAACCAAACTGAAAAGGAGAACAATGTAGAAGAGCTAGCTGAATGTTTAAAATATGGACAAGAAATAGCCTCTCTCCTGATTTACTTACATTTTAAAAACTTTATATAAAATAAAAAGAGAGAATTTGAAGTACTTCACGCTCTGATTCTGTCCAGATAACCAGTTCCAGAATGAGGGAACAAGCTATTCCCTCAGGTTGTGTTTAATTGAATTATAGCTAATGTTTCCTCTTTCCTTATTGTATCTCAACAACTTAGGTTTAAAAGGAAGTAAGGAAGGGCTTTGAAAGAAAATAAGACACTGTATTTCCTACAAAACAGTGCCAGATTATCTGCAATGCATGGGTAACAGACTGCTCCCTAGATGAAAACAGTCTCAAGATGTGGATGGTGAACCTTATTGTCTTGTAGGGCAAAAAAAGAAGAAAAAGAGATGTCTGTGCTTTAATTCTTTAAATCCAGAAGAAGAAGAAGAAGAGAAAAAAGAAACATTTCTTCTCCTAGACAAAGCAGTATGTGGCTTCCATAAAGAGACCAATGGCCAATCCTTAATATTGGTTGAAACAATGCACAGCTATTAAAGAAGTGTCTGATACATTCTGAATTATGAGGAAGAAAAGTCTTCCCCTTTACCCATTCTAAAACAAATCCTGTTCTTACATTTTATTCTCCTACGTACTTGTGTGGAGAATTAAAACTATAGCTACAATCAACCACCTGTTTTTAGTTTTCAATTCAAAATGTAAGGTTTTTTCCTTGATAAAGTATATTTTTTGTGTTGAGGTAAAAATACTAAAGAAATTGCAATAGGATTATGACATTTTTATACTCAAACAGTATTTTCTTAAAGAAAGCATTCAGAAGTTAGCTTAAATATTAAAAAAAACCCAACCAAACAACCCTTTCTTAGTAAATCTCCTGGCTTCAATTCTAGGAAGATTCTATCTCAGAATCTTCCTAGATATTTGTACTGTGTGAAAAAGTAAAACATGTTTGTGCTACCTTAATTAGAACAAATAGATCAAGTAATTATAGTTCATGTATCTGAACACTGCTGTGTCAAAAACATAAAAGACTGATGGCACTATAAAGACAAAGTTATAAAGAGATATTAAAATATTGCAGTTCAAATATGTAAATTTACTTTTAAACTCAAACCATAACGCATGTGAGTTGCAACAATAAAGTGCCTAAACCAAAATATATAATTGCAATTTAGAATTTTTTAAAATTACACATTAAAAGCATATTTCCACAAGATCTTAATAATACAAACTAAATTCTAGTACAAGTGATAAAAGCCATTAGTTACCTCCAGAAGATGACCAGTCAGAGGTCTCCAAAGAATCTCAATCCTGCGCATGTTAATTAGTCCTGTTTCCAGTAATTTAGCAACAGCAAAAAGTGATGGTTCCTTAATAAAATGGAATTTGAACACATGACTGTGAGGTTACTGCGACAAGGCGGGAGTATTTTGCTGGGGGATAATTTCTGAGCGCAATGCCGCCGGAGAGGCCACACGGGGTCAACAGTCTGACTAAAACCAGCACTGCTGGTGCTGTAAAAACACGCCTTTGCTCAGCCCTCCATCCAAGCAGCTTTGTAACATGTTTAGCTAGCAAAACAGCTTTTACCTCATTGCAACTTTTCAATTTAAAATTATGTGAAACAATCTAGAATATTTAATTTCATAATACCCTAATTCTTGATCTTTAATTTGCTTCATAAATGCTCTGAAGGAACATTATAAGTTTTCCATTCATCAAATATATCTGCAAATATTTATGATAAGCTTCAATTTTACTTTTTAAAAAAATCAACATACAGTCAAAATGAACTGTTGCTGAAATCATTATCTCTTCCCATTTCTGCTGATGTCTTACTCTAATTTTTAACTGATTATAAACACAAACTCTGCTTATTAAATGGATTCTCTGTTGCTGTAATAGCAAAATATTATAAAATGTGTTCTCTGCCTTCATTATCTCTAGTGCAACAGATTAAGAAAAAACTTTCTGAAACTCTCCTCTGGGATAAGATTATGACTAGGAGAATATATATTCAATCTTACCAAATGACAGGGTCTTCAACCTTTCTGGACTGAAGGTTGCTTACTGAAGCTGACACGAATACTAACTATGGTTTTCCCAAGTATATATGACTTATCAGGTTTTTAAATACCTAATTGTCAGGCTTTCTCTGAAGTACATTGTAAGAGAAAACTGAATTGAAAATTAGCATCTCACAGAACATACTGTGCTACTCAGTATCTCTAACCTCTGAAATTACAAGGGCTTTTAAAAGTTTCATCCACCCACAATGTTATTAATGGAAACACATAACATTCCTTAACTAAAAAGCACAGGAACACAGTGAAGATGTTCAGAGAATCTAGTAACTGTGTGAACCATTAAAAACAAGACATTCTCTGGTTCATATTTTATTTTTTGATATAGAGCATCAAAGGTATTACTGGTTTTAGTACTAGAAATAGTTACCTAAAAGGATAAATGTACAGGTCTTCTGCCTGTTTCATAAAAACATCTAAAAAAATAAACAACTCTTTTTATACCTTATTGTTTCCATAGGCCATATCCATGGCTTCCAGAGACAAGGAGCAAAGGGCATTTATTAAGTGATGTAAAGACACATCGTCAAGGTACCTGAAAAATAACTGCTATCAAAACATTGTCAAGTTTGATACACACATACTATTTTAATTACAAGATAAGGTTTCTTACTGTGAGTTTTCAAAAAGCTTTGAAATCATGCTGGATATAGATGGCAGATCAGTCATAACTGCTGTAGTCAGAACCTTAAAAAAAGACAGAAATACGTCTTAGAGATTGTAACAGAAAATATTATATAATCATTAACTGAAAAACAAACAATCATGCTTACTGTGCTTGGCCCTTCCACAGCTCTTCCAGGTTTTAATGCACCCCCAACACTAGGCTTCAGTCCCAGAATCCACACAAGATGCTGAAAAATACAAAAAGATCATTTTTCAGGCAGAGAAGAAACTACCACTGTACTCAAGCGAGCCACCAACCTTCCAGCCAGACAGAACACAAGAGAAATGCTACAGTACACTTATTCAAGGGAATTCACAGTACACCATGAGAAAACTCAAAGGTTCTTCTATAGCTCACTGAGCAACTGAAAACCAAATTATATTAAAACATCAAGGCATAACAGCAAGGCATAAATATTTCCTGTCAGGGAAATATTACCTGAAGGGTAGCCAGGACAAGTTGCCATGATGTACCAAGAACAGCTCCATGGAAGTGAGCTAAGTTGAGTAATGTCCTCATACACTGGATATTTTTTGATGTCAGCTACAGAAGAAAAAAATGACAATAACCAAACAGCCACCCAATTTTTATCATTCCACAAATATAGTGTTTCTAGCAAACTTCCAATTTTTACTGAGGTGCCTTAAAATTACATTTTGTTTGCACTAGTGAAATATATTTTTTTAGAGAAGTAGTTCAGTATCTCTCCTTCTTCTCTCAGGCTTATCTTGGCGAGGCTGAATATGAATACTTGTGTGCTGCGTCCAGCTCTGAGGTCCCCAACACTGGGAGGACATTGATCTGCTGGAGGGCCACCAAGATGTTTAGAGGGAGGGAACACCTCTCCTATGAGGAAAGGCTAAGAGAATCAGGATTGTTCAGCCTGGAAAAGAGAAGGTTTAGGGATGACCTAATGCAGCCTTCCAGTACCTGAAGGGAACTTCCAGGAAAAGCAGGGCAACACTGTTTACAAGAGCATGTAGTTACAGGACAAGAGGGAATGGGTTCAAATTGAAAGGAAACAGGTTTCAGTATTAGCAAAGAAATCTTTACTGTGAGGCTGGTGAGGCACTGGAACAGGTTGCCCAGGGAAGCAGTGGATGCTCCATTCCTGGCACTGCTCAAGGCCAGGTTGGATGGGGCTCTGAGCAAGCTGGTCTAGCAGAAGGTGTCCCTGCACATGGCCAGTAGGTTGGAATGAGATGATCTTTAAAGGTCCTTTCCATCCCAAATCATTCTGTGATTCTATGATTTGACCACTTCCTTCTTCTCCCAGTTTCACATTATTATCAGACACAAGTTCAAGTACTCCAGCTTAATTGCATCATCTCCACAAAATCAGCTTTCACACATAGGCACGTAACATAGCTGAGATTGAGAGTTTTCCAAACGGAATGAATAAGAACTTCTGAGCTAAAAGTCAGAAAAAGCAAGAATAAGACTTCTTTGCAATTAACTTTACTGCCCAGGGCTGTTCCAAATTAAAGCCTTAGGACAAGACTTCAGCTGACCATTATTTGTAAGAAGGCTGTGTATCTGTGGCCTGGTTTTAAGACACGTTGAGATGCAGGAAGAAGTAGTTAAGCAAAGTAAGATCACTTACAAGTTGTACTTACCATAACTGTTCCCTGTGGCTGAAGAGCTAAGGGTTGCCCTACTGCTACAACTTGCTGGTGAGACTCACTTGAGGGACTAATCATTTGAACATTTTGTCCCTGAATGGAATATGCTGGAGGAAAATTGAAAAGAGAAAGAAAAAAAATCCCTAAATTTAAAATCCAGCACTTACTTACAGTAAGAACCACCTTCTGGCAAACAGACTCCAGAAAAATTTTTTGCAGTTGTTTAGCTTTAACACACCTCACTTTGAGACTTTTAGTTATATTCAGATTACAGTGTCATTGCCCTAGAGTGTTAAAGATCCAACAATTACCCCCTGTTTCTAACTCTTAGACATTGCTTGCAATACAATGATATATTTTATGTCAAGATCGAAATATTTATGATTAAGATAAGAGTATAGGACCGTCAACTCAGTTTTTGGTAGTACTTGTGTATAAATAGTATAACTGTGTGCTACCATTGTACCAGTGCGCTCAGAAAATTATGGTGTCATCGATGCTATATGATGATATTTTTCCAATATGGGACTTCAAGACTCCCATTTTATAACTCACTTGTAAAAAGAAGAGCAACCTATATAAAATAACTGCGGTTCCCTGCTTTGTTTCTATAGGTATCTGTGTAGTTCAGTCATGTGCACGTCTTCACAGACTTACAATCTAATAATACACTTAGCTGGTACACAGAACTGAAGTAAAGGTGCTGGTCCTTATTCCCGCAGTAAGATATTTTTGTTTTATATTAAGAGCTCTAAAGCTAGATTCATCTGTATATTCTTCAGGGAGTTGCTTTTCTTAGTAAGTAGTAATTCACTTTCAAAGATAGAAACACAGTACGTCCCAAACCAGCATATATTATGAATTACATAAGATGTGGGACACATCAATTCAGCTTTTTGTAGGCTGAAGAGAGCCCTGAACTTAGATCTTCTACTTACGCATAAGTATTACCACCACTAGACAATTGTAGAAAAGACTGCAGTATATCACAAATGCAGGATGTTCTAGGCAAAGCTTTAGAATCCAATTTGTCCAGAGACCTTTTCAGATTTTGAATGCCTTAATTACATATCCTTGCAGATCTTTACAACGGTAGACAGATCTCATTAGAATCTGAACTTCTGACATATGTGACTCATTCAGGAAATTTTAGATTGATCAGAATGATAGTGAGCAAATGCTGCAAGACTAATCAGTTCTAGAAAACAGGTGACCTAGGTGCTGTCTGAGAATTCTAACATACTTTAATATAGCCAAATACTACAGCTGCTTGTCTTTGGAATTACATCCTGAAAAATTTTGAGTTTAGAGGACAATACGAAGAAACACAATTAAGAAAAATGTATATATTTACATTTGCTGGACAGAGCTGCAGTTGGGCTGTTTAATACAGTAAGGGCATAGTGAGGAGGCAAAGATCCTTTGCAAATGGCAGTGATAAAGGCATCTCTTGATGTTACAAGACCCAGTTGTCCACAAAGTGCAGCCATGGTCAATTCTGCTTTTAGAATATTTTCAGTGGCAGCTTCATCAGTGCTGAAAAAGTACACATTGTTCAGCAAGAATTAATACAGAGCACAGAAGCAGGCAGCTAACCAAAACTGAAAGCCGTAAGAACATATACTTTAAACCCATTAAGACTATAAATATTGAAGAACAAGCATAACTAATCAACAAAATTCTTCAGAACCACTTCCTACAAAATTGGACTTTACTTCTCAGTGACTTGGTAAATGAGACTATAAGAAGATATTTAAAACTAATTACAGAAAACAATGCTTGATTATAGAAAGCTCTTTGAAGGCGTCAATTAATTTACCACAGACACTTCCTAGTAAAAAGCTTTTCCAGTTTAAAGATTAGATAGTACTAACAAGTACCAAGACATTACTTAGTCCTTTATTTGCAGTAATCAGGACATGAAATCACTTCAATATGTTGAAACATGCAAGCAAAGTAAAAAGAAAGAAACATAATTTAAATACTTTAAATGCAACCCTTGGAAAATGCAATTAATTGTTCTGTATTGAAATACATTAAAAGTTGATGTTGGACTTCCGGAGACTTCTGTGCCATTTACTCTTTCAGTCTAAGCCACAAACCTGACTGCTCAGGTGCTATGAACAGCACTTATGTTGAAAACTGTCAATTCGACTGCTATCAAAAGTCAGTTCAAAATATAGCTTGGAATATCAACTTAGAAAAATAAGGGGAAATGAAAGACCAGATACCTTGCATCAAGTAGGAGGGACAGAGCAGCCAGCAGACCACACCAACAAGCATTCACCATTTCTTCCCAGACAGCTCTATTAACTTAAAAGAAATATATAAACTTTTTTATAGCAGAAACACAGTAGTTCCCTTAATAACTTTCAATTGTATAATAAAAAAAAATGCTTGCTACTGCATCTTCTGAAGTGTTTTTGTATGTATGTTTACACAGATGTATATGTGCATACAGAAACACACTCATACCAGTACTATTTCAACAGCTTGCATTTAAAGTAACATCTCTGAGGTAAAAAAAAAGTCACCAGGCAATGCTTTTTCTAAACAGCATCAAATAACCCCACCAAAATGCAACTTATCACAGTATATGTAACCATTTTTTATCTTTGTCTATAAAAATAAACATTCAGAAGTGCAAAAATATGGGACAAGAAACTCACTGAAATTTTGCAGTGAAGTAAAAATACTCTCCTGTGGTATCTATAATTTGTTTGTTTCATTCAATAGAGAAAAAGATATTGGTCTAGCAAACGGGTATCTGCCCAGCCCATTTGCACACCTCCCTCTTTCCAGGGGCCACGCCAAACCACGGGGCGGAGCCGGAGCACCACGGAGAGCTCCTCGCTCCCGAGGCAGCGCCCGGGAGGAAGCCCTTTGCTCCCCCGCTGTCCTTTCAGCAGCCCCGGCGCCATGGCTCAACTTCAGCTGTACTGCCTTGGCTTCCTGGGGCACGAGTCAAACTCACTGTTCAAACACAAGTCTTTCTGTCCATACAGACCCCTATATGTATGCAGACCCCAGACTCATCATATGCTCCATAAATACAATTCTCACTTCACAGCAGTTCTGCTTTTGAAGAAGTCCTGCTCTATATACTGCAATCTTACTAAGAATTCCACCCTTTAAACATTATTTTTATCTTGTTACTAGAAATATATTTTTATTGTAAGTCTCTTGTGACCTTAGATCTCAGTGTTCAGCCAAAAGCAAAACACTAAGTATTTTTTTAAATGAATTTTTAAATTTTTTAAATGAAACTGCTGTTCCATTAAAAAAAAACATGCTTCATTAAAAAGTTTTTATATATAAATAAGAAACAATAAATTTAAGCAAAAAAGCACGAAATTTTAAAATCTGCTTTCTGTTAAACTGTTGTATTTCATATAGTGTTTGCATTTTCAAATACCTAGTTCTTTCTCTGACTGGTCAGAAACAGAATGCAAATCTTGCTCTGAAGACTGTGCTGGTAATGAAGTTGCCTCTGTTGAGGTTTGAATGACAGTTTCTGCCTCTCCCAACTCTCCTTTGATCATGGTAGTGATACCACGGACAAGATCCAGCAAACAGTGAAAGGCCACTGACATTGCATAGCCTTCAGGAATCGAAGGCGGCTCGACTTTGTCCAGCATCTCCAAACTAAAAAAATGAAAACATGACAAGTGTGCAGCAATACCGCTGTTTTTAGAAACAATAATAAAAAACAAGATTCCAAAGGAATGTTAAGTACAAACAGGCCCCAAATACAATCCTTCAAGATTTATTGCAACTCAAGAAAAAAATCTTTAAGTAACTAAGTAAAATAGTAAATGAATCACTAAATATGACAGCAACCAAAAGGGTACAAACCCTGAGTACAGATCTACAAAAAATATTTCTAAAAACTAACACATATAAGGAAGCATAATGAATAATTCCACTTGCATTATTATTTTACTTAGAGTCACTGCAACAGAACTATTCAGAAGAATATAAGTATCTAGGAACAATACAGGAAATGTATCAGTAAGTCATGACAATGTGAACATAGTTATACCAAATTGAGGACAAGTCAGACATTCTATTATCATTATCTTTGAGTCCAAATGACTAGAAAAGCCTGTTCATAGCTAGATATTACATGGCCAAATATTCATCACCTACATGCATAGGTAAACAATGAAAGTTATTTGTAAAAAGAAGATATGTCTACATGATTCACTGCTGAAAAGCATTCAATTAAAACATCACTATGCTGGAACAGCAGCCTCATTGCCTCTTTTCTCCATCTTTTACTTTAAAAGCACATAAAGACCTGCTGAGTTACAAATCCAACAGAAATTGTAGCTGACACACCAGCAGCATCTATATAAGTAGAGACAGTCTGTTATAAAAACTACCTGCTATCAAAACAATCATTATTTCATATTTTCCTCTATAAACTACTCTTAGAAAAGCTACATATTCCAGCTAAAATATACCAAAGATACTTTTATGCTCTAGTGGGACCACTCTGGACTGCACAAAGGATTTTTCCTTCTCCCGAACACACCACACTTCAATCATTACCTCTAAGTTCCTGAAGATAGCTGCCTCAGATATCTGGGAGAGTAGGAACTACAGCTAAATCAAGTGGTCAGCATTTCATCCTCTATATACAAGTAAGTGCAAATATATATACAGGTCTAATTAAAATTAATAGTGGGTTTTATAGTTACAATATATTTGGGAGGTAGATGCCACATCCTTTTACTTTTGAAGACAGAAAATGCTAACTACAGAATCAATTATGTAAGTTGTTACTGTTACATGGCAATGGCCATGGAAAGCTGAAGAGTTTGTCTTTTCCTCTTAAAAACATTTAGTTCCTTAAGTAAAGGGGAAGACAAGGCATAGTGGTCTGTGGAGAAACTTGTACAAAAGTAAGAGATGTGGCCATGTTTGAAAAATCTAATGGCAGCAGAAGAGAATTGGTGCTAGGATGTGACACATTACAGCAAGTCATCTCCTTACATACAGGGACTACAGACAAAAGTACAAGATAGGCAAAAAAAACTGCTGTGAAATTCTTGTGACAACTCTGTTAACTTATACAAAAGAAAAAACGCAAAAATCATGCAGAGAAAGTCACAGAGTAACTTGAGGTAAAACACAAGCAAGTTTAGAGCAAGACAGGAGACTATGATGGTGACTGCAAGGTTCTTGAGCCAGTTAAGAATAGATAGTAAGAAAAAAGAAAAGGAAGAAAAGCAGAGGTTGTAGTAGCTGACCAAATTAAAAATTTGCATTCCCTGAGAACAGGCAGGTAAACTAAAACAACACTCATGTCCACTGGTGGGATAAAATATACACATTAACTATTGAAATCTGAGGATGATTTTTTTTCTTCTGCATCTCAAAGGCAGATAAATTAGCTCCTACCCTAAAAATATTCAGATCCAGGTTATTTGCAGATTTCACTGAATTTTAGTAAGCAAAAATTTCACAGTAGTACAAATAACTTCAGATTTGGAAGTGCTCAATGGTCATGACTGACATGAAAAAATTGCACTATTTAAAAAGTAACGTAGTATGTGCGCAGCTTTAAACTGAACACCATCTCCATTGTACAAAGTCATGACAAAATAATTTGCCATTTTAAGGAGCATTCAGAATCTAGCCTTGATATATAGGTCAATATATTGTTTGAAATGACAACCAGTATCTACCACAATATCCTGCTCAATAAAAACTGTAAATACAGTAAAGCTGGTGTGAGAAAGCTATCTTTTCATTCCCACTGATGTTCTGTTTGCTTAATGCCCTTCATGTTTGCCATTACAAAATGCAACAATAGGTATTCTAAAATGGTTCTATACTACAGAGAGGCCTAAAAGTGAAGAGTTAATACAGATAATATGATAGGAAAACAAAATCTAACTGATGCTAATACCATAGGGGACATTCCAATCAGAATCCAAGTCATGAAGAAAAAACAGCAGGAAGACCAGAACCTCATGGCACCAACAAAGAGAAAATTCCTAATAGACTTCAACGCCAGTGAAACAAAAACCTGAATATTCACTAGTAAAAAAAAAAAATCTTTACATCATCAAATTCAAAATAAAAATACTTGTCATATACATTTTCAAAAAGATAGAGGTACTCACTATGTAGCTTTAGCATTGCCTTGTACTGTTACATTCAGGATGGGTATCCAAGTGCCTCTGTACTCAAAAGCAGGTAATACAGTTGCACCTCCACCCATTCCAAGCACTCCAGAGTTAGCTTGTGCTGAGCCAGTATTCCCTGATGCATTGCTTCCTGTCCACAAAAACAAAGTGATAAAATCAACTAATCTCATATTGGTTATCAGCAAACATCCTTTTTCTACATTTAATTTTTGAGACACCAGGATTACTCTGAAGACAGCCAGCTCAATAACAAAAATCAACAATAACAAATTTTTTCTGAGCTCCCTCTGCTGTCTAAAAAATAATCTTATATGCAGTTCATTGACACCAGCTGCCTAATTTCCAGTCAGAATGCAATGTTTCTGTGAAAGGTACAGCAACATTCATAACATTCTGTAAACAAATCAAACTTACACAGTCTTGATGAAACAATGTATGTTGTAGTGAAGAGTCAGACACTTGAAAGTTAAGGATTATTTACACAGTTGTATCAAGAACTCAGTAGCTAGAAAGTTTAATTATTTCAATAACAAACTTCCAAGATTTCAGAAATACAAAAATCACAAGAAGAGAATCAAAGAGAATGGCAACATTTGAATCTGTTCCATGCCAAGGTAGAATAAAACAAGCCCTATCAGGGAAGAGGTGACAATGTGCCAACCAACAGCTAGGAAGGGACAAATTTTGGTTCCATCAACAAGGAATACTGTATATATACACTTCCTTCATAGAGAAGGACATCTACACTTACTAAAAATAGGTCCCACAAGTTCAGATCTCTCTGAAGAGACAATGGGGAGAGAGAATAGAATCCCCAGGACAGCGACTTACACTGTAACAGCCATTTTGGTGTGCTTACTTTTAATATGTGAAGAGTAGGCTATTAATTTAGGCAGTAAACTACTAATTTAGGCAATATGAATACACAGAAGCTTATGCATACACTTCAACACAGTAACACTTAACAAACCAAAACAAAAAAATCATGCTGCTAAACAAATGGTTAACCAAACACTGCCACTAACACAGTTACACTGGTGTCATTTATGATCCCACTGTGCAGGCAACTATTTCTGTATTAATCTAACTCATTAGAATGGGTGGTAAACATTGCCCAGTATAATAAAGGTGACACAGAACTTCACTAGATGCAGCTTCCAAGTTCTATGAAACAGGTAGCCTGTTTCAAGACTGAGGCTCCAAAATGAGGTGTATAGGGAGTGTAAGTGTCCAAAGCCAGGCTGAATAAGGCTTCGAGCAACCTAGTCTGTTGGAAGGTGTCCCTGCCCATGGCCAGGGGGCTGGAACTAGATCACCTCGAAGGTCTCTTCCATTCTATGATTCCAAAAGACAGCATGCTATGAGAGGACTGCTGTTACAATTGGAAGACTTAGTTCGAGAATTACATTGCATTGATCTGCTCTTTGCATGTCAAATATGGCCACAGGAGGAAAAAAAGGTAGAAAAAGAAATGCATGAGAAAGTGACATGAGAAACACTCAAACAGAAAGAAGAAGAGCAAAGGAAAAGAGAAAACAAACTGAAAGAATTATTCAGAGAAAAAGCAACAGCACTAGAGGTATGACTCTACTGCAGAACTGTTTCACTTGAGGCAAAATTTAGGTTTCCAGAATGAGTATTATAGAATGGCTTCTCATAGGCATGTTACGTGGTGAAAAGTGCTCTTCTGATTTACTTTAAGATAATTAAGCTAACCTAGAAATGCTACTAATAGAAATTTCTATCAGTTGCTGTACAGACAGCTACTGAACAACAGACACTGACACAAATTTCCTCATGCTATCACTGTTAAATCAAGCATGGGATTACAATTTAATGAGTGAACATTGAAAGATGTGAGTGTAAACCCAAACTTTTCAATGTTTCTTAATTTAATAATAGACGTGATAGACAATAATTACATTTATTATCTGGTTTTTACCTCTTTTAAGAAGGCATATCAAAAGACACCCTTAAAAGTTATTTTTATATTGTTTGTTGCTGAGGACTCTGCTTCCAGAACTATAGGAAGAAGCAGAGAGCCTTAACTTGACATTTAAACATCTGCAAGGGCATTAACAGGACGATCATTTCCTCTTACTAAAATTCAAATTACCTAGTGAAATGCCAAAATCCTGGCTGCAAGAAAAGACAATCAAGTTTAGTTTCAACATGCATCTGATCTCAGAAAAAAGACAGAGATCATTTGTAAAACACACATCTTTCATTCTGCCTCCCCACAGACACACACTGTCTTACCACTTAAATTGCATACTGCCATAAATAATATCCCTGCACAATGAGACACATTTTATGTAGTCAGAAATTAGAAATAACTCCATCATAATTTCCCTCTGAAAAGTTGTGAAACAAGGAGCTTGGTCACTGCAGAAACAGGAATCAAGGCAGGAGCACTGCTCTGATAACTAGGGTCAACACCTTCCCAACATTACAGATAGATAAAACCCCCTGCTGTACCAGAGCTGAGAACACTAGTTAGTCTCAAGTTAGCCTTTCACCAAAATAAACACAGAAGTATAGAGCTGTACTAGAGCTGAATCAAAACAGAATTAATTACTACAAAAAAATGACAGAAAAATAAAATTATAATAAGGACAAGGCTTTACCAGTTTGGTTTGGTGTTGCTGATGTGTTTCCTGTGCTTGGTACAAGAAACAGAGACTGGATAAAGGACCCCAGTGCATTCACAATATCACGGAAAACTTTAGTGGAATGTTGTTTCATATCATATGACTGACAAAAAGACCTGGAAGGTATTTTATAAAACAGAAAGCATTTGACAAATTTGGGACTAAAAGAATATTTTAACAGCAAATTCACTCCCACACACACTCCAAATTGTAGACTAAAAGCACATTTTAACAGCAAATATTTAGGTAAACATTAATATTTAATTTTAGGTAAGTGTTTCTTTGACACTGCTAAGACACAGACATACTCAAATAACTACAATTAAGCCATTCCTGCAAAATAAGCATTGCCTAATGCATTACACAAAATTATCACAAAGAGCTTATTGCATTTAAGTTTCTATACATTTGCAATGTTTTAGGGAGCATTTTTCATTAGAGAAAAATAGTAACAATATATCTTAAACTTTATGTGAAAGCAAAAGCCAATATATTAAATACCTTAATAGCTGAGGCTGCACACAAAGCCTGTGAATAGATTCTACTGCAACAGCTCGTAACCACTGTGGTTTGTCTGCATCCAGAAACTTAACCAGCAACGACAGAAAGATTTCACATTCTGTTACCTAAAATATATAGTTTATAATAATTAATAAAAAGAAAAGCCTCCTACAAAGTACTTTCTCAAAAAAACTTTCATCTCGGGAGTCATATCACAGCAAGTTTTGTACAGAATCTAAAAAAATCCCTGAATGAGTATTTATGCAGAATTATGTAAAAACATAACATTTCTGACAAGCCAAAATCACATATGCTAAAATCACATATCACAATTGTACGGAAGGAGTTAAATTCTTCAGAGACATTGCAATAAAAGTCATGCATTTGCTACAGCAGACAAATGAAAATATATTTTTTAGCAAATACCCAAAACTTAGTACAAAAGAACAGCTGAACATGTGTTTTTTACCCACATTCTGTAAACAGCTTTAGCAACTCAAGTCAAAAGCCTCCTAGAAAAGTATAAACAAGGCATAGTAATCATCATTATCTGAAGTGAGGCAAATAACAGAATATCAAGAGGTTCCCAAAACCTGAAAGGCAGTTAAACAGAGAAAAGACAACAGCTAATCTACTACAAAATTCATGCAAGTCCATATTTGATAAAACTGCACATTTAGAATACATGCAAATACAAATAAACATAAGAGGAAAATAGTATTTAGCCTTCTCTTCCCTCAGTAGACATCAACAATTCCCAAAACTAATCAATACTACTACTGATCACAGCACTGGCATATACATAAAAAAACAAAATTGCATAAAGAAAATCTGAGCATATTCTTACCAGCAAACTGTAAAACTGTTTAATCAAAACAGAAACTACTCGCAGCAAACGCATACAGATGGGAAAGTATGGTTTTTCCACTGGTGCTGGGGAAGATGAGGTGGTGGAACCTTGCCTGAACTTGATATTTGGGGAGAAGAGCTTTATAACCAGAGGGCATACCCTTTCTTTAAGAAGAAAACTGAATTCCTGATGCTGAAAAAGAAAACAGAAAAATTTATACACAGATATTCCTTAATTGCTACCAGCAGCTCTGATTATGCATCTTATTTACACTTGTAGTTATGATCAAGCAGTCTGAAATAATGTAAATCTTGGTATAAATTACAATCAGGAAATGAAAAGGCAGAACTGCAGACACCATCATAAAGCTACCAAAAAGCATGAAATTACAATGGTCAGGTTCATGCCGTGCACTCTTGTATTTTGCAAGTTGAAATAGGCTGCTAATATATCACTTATATATTTATAAATTCCTTAGTTTACCTACTGTACGCTAGTAATACACATTACTACAGGATCATGTTGTATTTATATGCAGTAGATATATGCAATTCACAGTCTTGACTCTTAGTTTACAAAGTGAGGTGAGGTTAATGTTCTTGTAGATTTAACAATTCCACAAACTCGGTTACAGAGCTGTCATAAATCAGGCAAGATAAGAAAATGCATCTCTGGAGGAGATACAAAAAGCAAAACCAAAAGTGAAACAGAGTAAAACGAACAGCTCTACAAAAAAACAAACATAAATAAAACAAAGTGTTTGGGAACAGAAAAACACTCAAAAAGCACAGGGAACATTTCTGCTAACCCCCACCCCAATACGTAAAAGCTACAAGTTCTTCAGGAAAACAATATTAATGTTACATTTCAGAGAATTTAATGAAGTGTAGATTCTACTACCTATGTGAGTAAAAGTCTTCCTATTTTCCATCCAAGAACTACTCACTTGTAAAAACACTTGTGGAAAGTCATTGAGGACCGATTCAAGAAGTTCAAGGCCAAATGTTCGCGTCATTTCTGTCATACCCACGAGCCAATAGGGAGCATCAGCATTAACTAACTGACAAAGATCCTTAGAAATAAACATAATAAATTGACATTCTCTGTACAGTCCAGTACCAAGAAAGTTTTCCAAGTACATAATGAAATCTACACGCACTCTTTTGTGAGTAATTTTCTGATTTCAACATAATTTTTCGTTAAATACTTTTTAAATATAAACTAAAACGCATAGCAAACATTTAAGAGAAATTTTAAATTTTGCTGGTATCCTTGTAGGATGTGTGTTCATTCCTACCTTCAAAAATATCTCAAGACCAGTGAATTTGCTAAGTCAAGAAGATTTTTATTGGCCTGATGAATGCAACTAGTCCTTTTCATTATATACTTGCCTTTAATGTCCAGTACCAACCACAAGAAGCAGGACTGAACTAAAGTTGCAGCATTTTGTGCTGTACTGAGTCTGGCCAAAATGGAGTTAATTTTCCCCACAGCAGCCACAGTGCTGACCTTTGCATTGGTAGCTAGAAAGGTACTGATAGCACATCAGTGTTTTGGCTACTGCACATTTGGCTAATAGCACTGGCACAGCCTCAGTGCTGTCTCTCAAGATTTCCCCTCACTGCCACCAAGAGGCTGGGCAAGATCCTGGGAGGGGAACACAAAAAGTGTCAAAAAATGTCATCCCAAATTAACCAAAGAGATATTCCATACCTCAGTTACAAAACCTAAGAAATGGAAGAGGAAGGGAGCCATGCATCCGTTATTTACAGTATTTGCCTTTGGTAGCAACCGCCATGCATTCTGAAGCTCTGCTTCTCAGGAAGTGGCTGAACATTGCTTGCTCATGGCACGTGCAAACTTTTGCTTTAGTAAACTGCCTTATATCAACCTATAAATTGCTTTCTATCTTATTTTCTCTCCCCATCCCAATGATACAGGGACTGGTAGAGCAGCTTGGTGGACACTTGTGAGTCCAGCCAGGTTAAACCTACCACAGGCTCACAGAAATAAGAACTTGAATTTAATGCAAACACATATGCTTAGCTATTGTTTAAGATTTATAGCAAAACATTTTCCAAGGGCACTCTGTCTTCATTTCCCCATCATTCCCCTGTCATACAGCGTATCATCACCAATTAGAATAAATAGCATAAGAAAGCCCAAGGCTCTGGTTAAGGACATTGTAAATACGCCAACAACAAATTCTTGAAATTTCCTGAAGAGATTTAGAAGCACCCAATCATAACTGCAAATATGTAAATATATGTTCCCCAACTACCTGAAAAAGCATATATGCATCCTTAGCACATGGCTTCAGTGTACTGACAGATCTTCTATTACTATTCCCTTGAACTGCAGCTGGCTGGTCAACAGCATCTGTGCAAAAAGCACAAAACAAAGTTTTGTGAACAAAGGAACTGTTAAAAATCAAGTGTTAAGTGTTCTTATGAGAATATCCTATGAGAATGGCCAAGTAATTCTTCTGCAACTTATCATGTCTATAGAAACAAACATTAGAATGACTACCAAAAATCATCAACCAAGAACTACTTTCCAACGTTCTCTTCAAAACTACTACTGCCATGTATTTCCCACTCAGTAATCTATGGCACCTGCACCATAAATGACACCATCACCTCAAATGCCTTTACAGTACTAACCTGAAGACCAGTTCTCACAGCTTGAAAAATAAAAATCTAGGTTTATATACTGCTGCACTGAATTGGACTGACACAATGGCGAAGGACTTAATCTCCTTTAAATACAAATAAGTGTCTAAAAGACAGTTAAAATTAATGATGTCTGTGACTTTTTTATAACATCTATAGACATCTTACTACTTCTTTATCTGAAAGAGAAGTCTGATATGTATCAAAAAAGCATGTAAATAAAAGCAAGCTGAGTAAGCAGTATGCTCACCTTTATATCGTTCATCTTCAGCAACTACTCTCTCAAATACGACAGTAACTACCTGCCGCACAGTAGCTGCTGCAGTGTTATTTGTAATATTATCTTTTGTGAAGTGCAATCGAAAGCAAAGTACAATTGCCTGAAAGACAAAAAATACCACCTTACAACAATACATTTCAACTTCTAGCTAAGAGTCAAGAAGGTTGATAGACTGAAGAATGCTTTCTTCTGCAGTTTGTCAAAAGGCTGTCCAAAAAAAAAAAAATTAAAATTTGAAGAACCAGAATACATTTTATGGATTATCCTAGCCAAGAAAATCTTTAGTAATCCTTCCCAAAGGCAGTCAAAAAGTGGTATTAACTGAGCACATTACAATGTGCCGATAAAATTGCAATCGTCACACAGAATACACAGTAATCATTAGACAGAACAACTTGTATGAATATTAATATTGAAAGGACATTAGGATGTAAGGTTAATCACAGAAAGCTAAAATGTCATTCCTCTCCTACAGTGAATCATAATACTTTCACAATCATATTGCCTTGACTGCTATTATTCCTAAGACATGCATTTCAAAGTGGCATTGTGCTGGTAATTACCTGAATACTTTTTCCCACTGGATTTTGTTATTACCTCTAACACATAGTTTAATACTTACCTGTTTTATAATGAATTTTGAAAATTAACATCTGTACGTGTAGTGAAACCTGATTTCTTGTTCTTCTTCATATACTGTGTTCTTACACTTCCAAGAGCCTCAACCACCTATGGCCATAGTGCTACATGCTGTGAGCCATAAAAGATTCAGAATTTTCCTTTATCTCTTTTTCATGTCTATGATTTGTGGACTCTACACAGATGATATTGCTACATTAGTTTAAAATCCTACAATAGCTTGACTGAAATACAAACATGCAATGTATGTCTGGCTGAAACCAATTTTCTACAATGTAATCTAGAAGAGAAACTTATTAAACAGTTTCACTATTCACAGAAGGGCAAACAATGTTGCTTCTTCAAAGAGAAGTATCTCATAATTTAAATTAAAATGGATTGGCTTCTTATTTTTTTAGTTGAAACATAACATCCAAAATGTTTCACGTTTAAAACTAAGACACAAAGTTATTACAGAAAGAGCAACAATAACTGCACTGTTTTCCAAGGAGATTTAAGTCAGGGGAGAAGGTAGCTTCTTTTAACATCTCCATTATTGAGAATTTACACTGCGCTGTATGTTCTGATTTCAGTTCAGAAACATACACAAATTTAACAGATGGGGATAGGCATTAGCTCAGTGTTTTTATTTCAAGTTCCTATTAAGTCCAAAATGTATTATAGCGGAGGAATTACAAAACATATGGAAAAGGAAATGAAAAGAAATCCTATTCTCAGAGTCTAGTCATAAAGACAATAGGGACACAACAGAATCAAGAAAGCCCCTTCCTCATTCATGCTTCATATGTAAGATTTCCCCATTTTCCCTCTTGGATATTTTAAATTCTATAGGTGATGCCAACAAATTCTTACCTTGGACAGCGCTTCATCATGCACAACTGTATTGGTTGTTAAAAGTACAAGAACTGTCTGGAGCAATTTAAGTTCTTCAAGACTGTTCTCCATTAACTGCCAAAGCATATTAATAATGTTTCCTGCTGCAGCCTACAAAGAAGTAATTTTTTGTCACCTATTACAATATTTATGAACTGGTATATCGTGTACATATGTAAAAATATCACTGTCATAAAGGCGTATCATAAGTAAATGTGCCTATTTGTCTAAAGCATAGGACTACATTGAGAATATAAAGCAAATTTCATTGCCACAAGCTTCCTAAAGTATTTTTAAAGAACAGACAACAGAAATGTCTTAATATACAGTACAAATTAAAGCCTGTACTTAATTTTCCACTTGGAAATATGGAAGACACAGTAAAAATACATTTTACCCTCAGAATTCACTCATTTCAGAGAGAAAACAGTGTAATTTTTCATTACACAAGCACAACTGAAGGTGTATTTTAACAGCACTATTTGCATCAGCTTCCTAACACACTATACATGCAGTACGTAATGTATCATGACATTCATTGCTGCAGAAAATGTGCATCCATTTAACCTTATTTTTAAAAATAAAATTTAACAAAAGCACAATAATGTTATTGCACAGAGTATATTTTGTGGATGCACAAGGTTCATTACACGTACAGCTCCTGCAGTGTAAGAATGTGAACTTGTTGGGGGTTGTTTTTCTTTTCTTTTTTTCTCTCTGTGGAATTTTCCCCATTGTAATGCTAAGAATTCGTTGGCTACACCCTAGCACGGATGGCTAGCGACAGTTTCTCTCAAAGGGGACAGTTTCTCTCAAAGGGAGCGGAGTGGGGAGAGGGAGAACACTGCAAGATCAGGTGGGGGCAGGAAAAGGAGAAGTGGGGGCAGCTGCGTGCTCTCTCTCTCATGTTCGGCTTGGAGAAGAACAGCTGCTGGAAAAACTTCACCCCACCATCCCAATGCCAGGAG
Organism: Toxostoma redivivum; assembly: GCA_013397375.1. Lineage (NCBI taxonomy): Eukaryota > Metazoa > Chordata > Aves > Passeriformes > Mimidae > Toxostoma > Toxostoma redivivum. Next base: position 61,758 of record VXBI01010274.1, read on the forward strand.
TTGCCTTCCTCGGCTGTGGGACCCCACACTCCCCTGCTTGGATGCCCTCCTGCTTCAGCTTGCCACCTCCACGCATCCTGTTGGAGCATCATGACTGACACTGCCCCAGGATCCATGAGCAGTGTCTCTCCTCTGTCCTTCCTGTCTGGGACACAGACGCCATCACCCCCAGCACCCCTCCAGCCACGTGGGATCACCGTACCTCCCCCCTGCTCACCGGGGGCTGGCCGGCACTGCCTGCCAGCTGGGATGGTAACTGCACCACAAGGAAGGGTGTCCACGAATGAAAGAACTGTTGCTGGGCTTCGCTCTGTTTGTTGTTACTTTTGCAGTTGCTGTTGTTTTTGTTTACCTTATTATATATATATCTATGTATGTATATATAAGTAAAGAACTGTTATTCCTACTCCCATACCTTTGCCTAAGAGCCCCTTAATTTCAAAATTATAATAAATTGGAGGGAGGCGGGGCTTCTTAGCAGATACCTAGACAGAACTAAATGAGTTGGTTTCAATTTTCATGAATTTCCTTCTAGAGGTTACTAACACTGCCCCATCTCTTTTTTTATGGTGTAAAAGGTTTTCTTTTAAATTACTGAAAAACAACTGTGAGTAAAATATTTTGTGGACTGTGTTCATTATAATATAAAGAGCCTCTTAAAAAAGTCATTCACCTTCCATCTGTGGTCTGAAATACTTATGTTTCTGTATAAAGATCAATCTTACCTCTGAAACAACTTCATGAGACATAAGCCTCTGTATGGCTGCTAGACATAGCTGAGTGATCTTTGGTTCTTTTGTTCCACAACCCATCAGGAAAGGTTGAACCACCTCTGAGCTGTTCTCTTTCAATGCTTTCAAAGAGAAATATGGAAGTAGTCAATGTTTAATACTTTGAAAAATACAGTGCAAAAATTGTTAATCACACCTATTAACAAAAAGCAATCTCCAGTCTTGGAAATTTGGAATTTACATGTGGACCACAGGGAAAAGCCAAGTGAAGACAGACACTGGGCTGACAAAGCTCACTTCCATAATCACCCTGGACAAGGCTCAAATTCCAAGCACCTTCTCCCTTACACACTCAATTGACTTTCCAAATCCGAAACATCCACTTAAGAGCCCATGTGGTTAGCAAGGTGGTGTAAGGTTCTGCCAACCCAAGAGCTTTCCCTGGCCTTGCCACAGGAACCGTCTCAGTCTGGTAGCACCGTCCTTCTGCTCTGCTTCACTTCAGCATCTAATGCAGGAGCAACACAGTGTGGCACAGAGCAACATTCCAAAGCACAGGGCAGGAAAGGGAAGAGCAAACTGCCACTGGCAAAACAGGAGGAGAAAGAGACTGGACTGTTGAAACAAGAGGAGAGAGACTGGACTGTTGAAACAAGAGGAGAGAGACTGGACTGTTGAAACAAGAGGAGAGAGACTGGACTGTTTGTATCCTGGGTATGTTCACCTGGCTGTGATTTTGCCAAATGGTGTTTTAGTGACAAAGGGTAGCCTCTTAAAATGGACTTTGACAAGAGAAAACCAGTTTCCATAAACTTCTCTCTCTCCCCCTCCCCCTTTTCTTTTTGTGTTAAGGAGAAAAAGCTTCATAATGAATATAACATTCTACAATGGCATTTAAAACAGTTTTTCCCATAAAAGTAATTCAAGAAATCTGAAATAATAAAATTCCAAAAAACCAAAATACTACATATATTAAAGGAAAGCATGGCTCCAACTGATGAGTGGTTTTCCATTTGCAGGTATGTTGATTCATGCAAACTTCTAAAATTTTAGTTGCTCATCACCATTTCAGATACTAAACATTTCCTCACAGTTGAAAGTTCAATGTGTGTTCTTACACTGAATGTCATACACTGTGTTTTAGTCTACGTGTAGTAGAAGAAATCTATTCATGAAAAGTTTCACATGCTTTTCAGAGGACAGTAGTTACCACAAACAAAAAATACATTCTCATATAAAAATGCAACCATGATCTATACTACTAAGCATCACTACAACTAATTTGGAAAAAAAACGAAAAAAGTTAAAACTACAAAAATATACTTTCATGATGTTTTCCAACTGAAACACTGACTCAGAAGTTTCTACGAAAAGGATAGGCTATTCTAAATTATGGATGCCAACTTTCTATACGATAATAGTTTTTACAGGGTGATATCAACACACAGTCCAGTTTCATCAGCCTCTTCAGTGTCAGTGCAGGCTCTATGTCCAGCTGACATTTCTGAACTGCCACTTAATTCTAACCATCCAGCAGAAAAAAGCAAGCAAAAGATACCACAAAACATTTATCCTTAACATGAGACTCATGATAGCTCTAAATGGCAAAAATGGCATGAGTTAAGAAATAACAAGAAAAAGAATAAATTTAGCCTTTAACAATACTTTCTTCTATAATCCATTAAAAGCAACAATCTTACAACAGAATCTATAGAAGTATTTTTAATTTATGAAGCTGAAAAATTAATGTTTTGTAGATCTGCTTTGGTATCCATCTAGTTTTATAGCAACCAGGCACATGGAGTGATTCTTGGAACTTTCCTGTTCACAGGGTCTGGAGCTAAACTTTGATATACTCTATAATCTCATGATTCTGTGACTGTATTAGCTTCAGTCTTAAAACGCACAATAAATTTATTATTGCCAGGTCTGCCTCCATTTTGCTACCAATTTACGGCAGAATATATTAAAAAAGAAATCTATCTTATTGAACCATAACAAATGAGAAGTTTTTGGAAAGTATAACTTAACTGTTTATTTCATCAGCAAGACTGTAATTCTGATTTTTTTAGAAGAACTCCTAAACTATAAGTTTTTGCACATCTCAAAGCCACACGGAAATAATTTCTCAAATTTAGCTCCTGTGATTTAAGGCTTTCTCCTCCTCTGGAATTTCTCACACTTTTATAAAAAAATAATAAAGCATGTACACACTGCCAAGAATGAAGACTTTGAAACAGATCAACTTAACTTTTCCAAAAGAAAGAAAGAAGTTAGATCAATGACCTCTTAATTCTAGCAGGTTAAGCATATCCCACCAAAAATAACAAAGATTTTTATGATTTCAATAAAGATTATAAGCCTGCATTTATTTTCCCAAAAATTATAATCCTAGACAATGAAATGCTTCAAGAAAGAATCAGATCAGCTTATTCAAAACAATCTGATACAATTGTTTTATGTTAGTGAAATGACAGTTTACATCAAAATATTAATAAAATCATATCCTGATCAAAATATTTATTTGTATTACTAGAATGTCTCGCAGATGTTCCTAAATAATTTAGCAGTCAAAAAGCATCCACTAGATTTCACAATTACAAAATGACACATTGCAAAATGTAGCATTTTGCAGCTTTATTATTACTAAAGTATACAATTTTCTTCAGAAGATTTTAAATATTAGATAGATGATTTCTTGACACTAACTTATACATAAGATTAGCTTATAATTGTTACCTCAAAAAATGTAAGAGTTCATAAATACTTGAGTCTGTTTAATGACATTATGCTTTAACAGCGGATTGTTAAGATAAAGTGCAAGCAAAGTACATTTTCCCAATACAAAACTGTGAAACAGAGGAGGAAAAAGTTATTATCCTATTAGCAAAGATTAACTAATCAAAATAACTCTGAGGACCTGCTAGTTTCCCAAACCTCTTAACAACAAATCTGTGCACGTTTTTTGAATGAAATAAATACTAAGTACATTCTTGTTTAAACTTTCCAAGAGAAAATTATTTTTAAAAATTTACCAACTACAAAAAAGTGTTCCCTCAAAAAGATGAAAGCAAAGACTTTCCCATCCACGACTAAATTTAATGATCTTTCCTATCTCTTTTCTTTGTAAACCAAAAAACAAGAGAACTTTGCAGGATTAGAAACCAGCTTTCTAAAATACTAACTTCTTTATGCGGTAATATGTTGATAGCTTCCCAGATGGATAACTACTGCTTTTCCTTTTTCATTTTTGCATTTTTATACAGCTGACATTACCTGGCATACTTTTCCCATTTATGTCAGCATTCATGACAGCAGTAAAAACAAAGAAAATAAACAAAATAAAAAAGAGGCATTAAAACGAAATACTGAGGAGTGGGTCTGTTAATTCAAATAATCCTAGAAAATGCCTCCTTAACAATATCTGATTTACATATGTCAGAATAAGATATGGTTTTGCAGCTATTACACTGGGCCTTCCAAACAACCTAGCATTTCAAGGATTTTGACAGCATGTGGGATAGACCCTCAAATATTAATGCAGGGACACTCAAACCCGGCCAAAGGGCTTTACCAGCAACTGGCAAGAAGCCAACTTTATAAAGCTGAAGACAGTCAAGACATATGGTTTTAAGCACTTACAAAGATGCAGCTCACAAGATACGTCCTGTCCCTCAAGACGTTGGAACATTTTAAATTGAATGACCTTGTCTCAGATAAAGATGGATTTTTGCCTGCCAGTTACAAGTCCCCAAAGGCCAGACTAATACATAGATGTGGATCATTCTGCAGAACTCCACACAGAGCACTCAACCACAGCAACTAAAACACTGAGAATGTAGGGTCTAAGTATTTCATGTTATTTTTCTAAGTGGATGATTACTTTTGTAGAGCATCAACTGAAAATAGAGTCCTCCCTCAGCATCCTAATAGCACTTACAAGAGACAAGTAGTGTTAAAAAACTTCTATGCTACTGGATTTTTTTGCTAGGTGCCCAAATGTAAAGCATCAACAATATAGCACACACTAGTAGACATGTAGTACTATTGTACTATTAGCCACATCCAAGACATCTTCTTAACACTTTGATCTGTAACTCAGCTTTATTTTTCTTATTGCACAGCAAATAATTACCTGCTAAAATATCTGTGTTTCGTGCAGCTATTGTTTTCACTTTTATTATTCCTGATTCAGCAGCCTGGAAGAAAAGAAAGCAAGTAGTTTAGGTGCTATATCATACATCAATATCTGCAAAAAAATAAAAATTATTGTAGATAAATAAAAAAGCATAGTCTCAGAGCAAGAAATGTGTTTGCAGTGGTTTCTGCTAGCAGAGCTAATGCAGAAGTGAAATTTTTGTAGCTGCTGGAATTAATTTCTAGACAGGAAGGGTTATATTCAGAATTTTTAGATATCATTATTCTCATTGTATTACTTTCCTGTCTTATGAATGCAAAAAAAATCACTAGCAAGCATAAACACTGTTATATAGCCTCTATACAGTTTCAAACTATGCGTATAACAATGAAACCCATCTTCCCCCGGATTTTGACTCCCAAATGTCCAATACAAATTATCCCAGGGCACTGCCACAAAGGTGACTTTCTAACAATACTCTCTGTTCTTTCCAGCATGCCATACAGTGCACAGCACCAGTTCCTCCCCTTTCCCCACAAGTCTGACTTGGCAGAGCATCGTCCTCTCCCTCGTACACTCCTTCAGCAGGGCCAGGGGCCGCATGGGCACAGTGCAGCCAGGTGACAACCAGGGCTGCCCAGCCCAGCCAGTACATCACACAAGGCCCCTAGGGAACAGCGACTCCCACTTCAGTGCCCACAAACACCTCCTCACAGAAGTCACTCGAGTCATGTTCTCTACCGGAAATCAAGCCAAACTGGAAACATAATGTCAAAGCTTTGCATTTCAAGACTGACTTCTGAAAGCTTTGCGTACAAAACACAAAAGATATAGTCTACATTGTGCCTGTCCATTTTTAAATTTCATTAATACACTATAAGCCTCTTAAATAAATCAAAATAAATGCAACAGGTTTTCCCAAATGACTGGATTCCTATTGCAGGAAAATACTGTTCTGAAAATTTGAAAACACACTTCCTCTTTTCTTTCAGCTTTGTATTTCTGTGCACTTTCCACACTAAACATTTCTATTTTTCCTCTGATACTAATATTTAAAGATGTGTGCTATCACCACATAAAACAGATTAGAGAAGCAGAAAAGAAGTGACAGCAGAAATATGAAAATGATAGCACATGACATTTTACCAAGTGTTAATTTTCCCTCTCTATCAGAACTTTATTCCAACAAGATTTCATGGAAAGTCAGGCTAAGGTGACTGTATAAATTCACAATTAAATATTTTAATTAGGAGTTGATATACATATTTCTCAAAACAGCTAAATGAGAAATGCAAAGCTGAGGCTTGTTTGGTTGTTTTCTTAAAAAAAAATATTTCCCAAAACAATATAGGAAGGCCAAACACTGTCTTAAAATCCTGGAGATTTATTTAAGTTTTTCTAAACACAGTTTTCTACTTTAAAAATAAAGTCAATAATATCCACAGCCTGATTAACAACATGCTCAAATGAGCACAAAGCAACATGAACATATATATTTTGCATAACTAAAATAAAGCGTGCCAAATGCAGCTCTCATTTATTTTAATTATATAAACTTAATGTGTTGAAGTTCTTGAGATTTAAGTCATACCCTGTTCTTCTTCAGTTATAAACTGTCAGCTGATTGGAGGGGTTCTTGTCACAACACGTTGTTCTTATTAATTAATATGAAGGATTTGTCACAGTCTAACTTCAATTATCTTTAAACTAAAACTAATCACATCTACTGGCAATTGATTTCTCTCTTGCCAGGAGTGACAAACTCATTCTGATTCAAAGAAATATTAAGCCTGCTCATATTAGCGGAATTCATAAATACCATGCACTTTGCACAAAAATTTTCCAACATAATGGCTCTCGGTAGTTTTCATGCCGCCTTTAGATAAAATAGTATATATTTTCTTTTAAAAAATAAGGTAAAACAAAACAACTGCTGAATATAAGCATTCTTCTCCATGAGATACAGAAATTTGTATGGTCATCTGCATTATGATATGGTTTCTATTCAAAATCACAGTTAAAAATGTTTACAGTTAAAAACTAATTACACCACTCACATCCTATGAAAGAAAAATAAAGTATTATATATGTAAAAGAAACAACACATTAACATAGTAAAAAAAAATCCTAGTTGATCACAAATAGCCAACAGAAAATGTGATAACTATAAACAGTTTCTAATCTGTATACATGAATATAAAAGTGTGCTTGGATTGCATCAATTTAAGTGGCAAATTAAAAGATATATTCACAGCTTTTAAGTTGACAAATTCACATCAATTAGTATAGCAGTTTGCAGGACACTGCCACATGAGAAAAGGATCTTATAAAACACTAGTCAAGGAGAGAGACACCATTATAGTGTGTGTATTTACGGGTACAAATATGATCATTTACTTTCACATACATACAAGGCACCGTGTTTTTAAAGCAATCACCAATTTTAGACATAACAGTACCAGCTTCCCTTAGCACCACAACGTAGTCTAACAAGCAAGTTTTGAAAAAAAGCAAACACATGTAATTCCTGAAACACAACAAAGCTTAAATGTACTTAAATCTTTGCTGAAGGTTTTCCAATTCTGCTGCTTTAATAACTGTGAAATGGAACTGATATAGAACATCTCAAACACATATCTGCTATTACTGAGTTTGGTTCATATTTCTACTGAAGTAACTGCAGCATCCAGTCTGGGAAGGTGAAATATTGATGAAGAAGAGAAGGTGACTCTCAGTGACAGCAGATATTCAAGTCAATCTCTTCCAGTACTTTGATCTAGTTTTAATCAAACAATCAATAATCCCACAGGAAAATTCACCAGGACCCCCTGGGCTCAAACACTTGCCCCATCATCTTTCTGCTTCCTTTGAAATTACCATGTATTTTCTGACTATGTGGAAATCACCCTTCAAAGAAATTCAAGTAGAAGTCTGCTCATAATACCTACCTCCTGGCCTCAAAATCCCTCTCTGAATGTACAATCTGACAACAACAACATTCACAGCTGCCTTACAGGCAGAGGTTCTCTGCACATGAGAGACCATGATGTGGAAATGCATAGAGACGTCTAAACTCAGCTTCAGGAGTTTCTCCAAAACTCTTCCCCTCCAAATAGACTTCTCAGTCTTCAGTTGAAACAGGGAAGAATTTCAGCCTTCCTATCATTAGAAGTGCTGTGAGCATCTTTCCAATTTTTGGAAATTTTTACTTTGTTTAGGGTCTAAAGCACTTATCAGGTAACAGAGGCAGGTAATACCTGCTCGGGCAATTAGGAAGGACAAATTTAACACATCCTCAAGCAGAACCAACATTTACCAACATCCTGGTAACATTCACAAGCTAAATTTCTCCACTCTGTAGTCTGTGTACATATATTTAAAGATCTATAACTCATATATAGCATATGAAGGTATTAGGATAACTGGGATATTCAATTCTACATGAATTCAGCATGATGCAATGGCAAGCCACGCACAACACAAGTAAAAAGTGCATCTAGAAAGCACCAGTTCTTCAAATCTGTCTTCTGGGACACTGTGGAAGCCCTTAAACCCAGCTGCAGCAGGTAATCTACATTACCTAAGGATATCACTAGAGCTAACTCCATGATCATCATAATGTTCCCTGGCAGCCCAAGAACAGGAGTTGTCTTGGCAGTACAAAGAATAACGGGATGGTATATGCTTGAACATTTAACTCTCAGAGGCCAAGGCATCTTGGACCTCTAATGCAATGCATACAGACAGGTAAGTAAGGGACCAGAGGGGTCAGCTGGGATGTGATCCGACAGTACATCAGGTGCTCTGCAGTAATCTCTATGGATTTGTCTTTATTCTGGGGTAAACATGAAAGTGTTACCCTTCTTTTACTGAAAAATAATTACATAGTTAACAACTTTTCCTAAGGGAAAGATGACACAAAATCCGCATCTAAAGTGAGAAACAGCAATTGCTGTCTCTGTTGATTTCTGCTAAGGATTGATCTGACATTAAGAATACTTTCATATGAATTTCTAAATGTGATAGCATTGTTACCAAAAGTTAATAAAACCAAGAATTTTCAGTGCTAGTGCTTTAGAATGACCATTTGTGTTTTCATTGTACATTAGAGCAAACTGCTATCTCCAAAGACACTAAAATTGTTAAAATGTTTGCAGTCCTTACCACACAAGTTATTGATTTCTGTATTCTAAAAAGAAAAGCTTTCAGGAATGATGGTTTTTATTAGTATTTACATTACATTGTTTGCCAACCTTTTATTAAGGCTGGATGAGAGTAATATGTTATCTATAGTCACTTCCATATCTATTACATGAAATAAAAAGAGCAATTTTTTTCTATCCACAGAATTGTCTGCCTTTTCAACTGGAACACTAACCCTATATCCAACAGTTTAGGTAAGAGGTCCTTCTGTCTAAAGTATAGTTTCACTTCATTGCTATTCTGGCTTGCTGTGCAAAAGCACATTCTGGACCATTACTGTAGTGCTAAACTATTATTTGGAAAAGAACACATAAAAAACTCTTTACTAAATCAGTTTCATGAAAGCACTCAAATGTACGACATTTGTGTCAAAAACCATTGTACTTGCCTTCGTATTTTTATCTTCCTCCCCCTGAGTACAATATCTACTCTGATCCTTCTCTTTTATAGATACTCACTTTACATGTAATTTAAACTGGCAAATGATCTGACATTGCTGTGCTGGATTTATTACACTGAACAATTTATCATTTTGTTCAAAAATTATCATAAATTATGAAAAAAAGCATTAGCAGATTCTATCATATACTTTCCTCTCCAGCTGAAGATTTAAGATATTGCAGTTTATGTTTTTTGTTTCTCAAAAACACACAACCTTGTTCATTTCCAGTTTCAGTGCAACTATATTAGTTGCTCTCATATTTAGAGTGCTCTTTCATAATTGACAGGAGTTACTACTCCTCTGGTCCATAATCGTCTGAAATTGTCAGTTTGCAGTACCAGCAGCCAATTCAGAATTCTGAAGGTTAACCATCACTAATGCCAGAAGAATTGCCAGAGTTATCTAAAGTGCTTCAGAGCTGCTGCTTCTGGAGCTGCCCCACTTGACGTGAACATAAGATATTTAAATACAAATACTTAATAGCACAAGTTTTCATTTGACAGTCAAAATACTACACCTCAACTGGAAAAAACATCACATATAAATTATCAGATCATATCTTCATGCATAACATAGAACAGTACTAATGAACAGTACTAATGCGGACAGAAAAGGCAAAAAAGCTAACACCTAAAAGAGAAGAAACACAAGCCACTTAGCAAATTTTTAAGTTCTTCTCTCCTCAACAGACAGAACAAGGATGTACCTCATTATTTTCTATTGTATTCTATATAAATTATAGGGATACCTAAATATTATATATAATATATGGTATATAATACATTAGATAACTATGTGGTGTAAGGATATCCTGAGAGCCTGTGTCTACCATTAAGATATTTTTGAGTGATCTGTTCAAGTACCACACGACTGATTTTAAACCACTGAAACTGAGCACTTGCACTTGAATTTTAGTTACATACTTTTGACCCAAGAATTATCATTCTATGTTAAAAATAAAACAACACCCTGTTTCAGAGCTTTAGGAGACATACACTTGAAGGAAGTTCAAACTAACGTTGCCTTCAGCTTCAGACCACAACAGATGGGATCAGGCAACTTTTGAGGACTTGCCACTAGTACTACATTCAACCAGCAACATCCATTTGCCAGACACCTGGTAAAGAGAAACAACAGTTGACAGTTAAGGCACTAGTTGAGAACTGGAGTCACTAAGGATTTTCAACTTCTGCTACGAGTTTCCCGTATAATCTTCAAGAACCCACGGGAGGCAGATGGGAATTAAATCAGAGATTAAGATGCACAAATTTAAATATTTAGACTCCCATCGCAATGGAGATTGTCTCTCCTGAATGCTCCTTAATTCTTAAAGCCTTTCCTTAAGCTAATTCAGCTGACCCACTAGCAGAGGCTCAATGCAGAGGTCTAAGCTTAGACCTCTGTATCCAAGACAACAACACGCAGACACCAGAACACCCATGCTCTACTGAACCAGAGGCTAGAAGCCAAGGAAGGAACATTACTGTATCTCAAGTGGCAGTGCAGAACACCTAGTGTGTAGGTGACACAGGGAATCAATCCCCTGGCTACAAGATACTCTGAATAGTTCTTTGACTCTATTGACTGTATTTCCATCACAAGCCAAGCCTGCACAATCAACAAAGCTTAGACACTCAACATTAGGCATCTTAATACTGCACAAAATGTAACTTGGAAAGCATAAAGACAGACCGATATATTGGAACTTTTAATTATTTTCTTCATTCACTAAATTGCAAGGTATTACCTGATGAAGAAATTTGACCTGCGTGCCTTATGTGAATCACTTTGGAACACATGACATTTCTTCTCAAAGACTAAAATGATCACATGAAACTTATGACTTACAATGAACCATTAAGTTTAGAACACATCTGAATAGATGTTTTCCCTTAGAAATGTAAGAATTCACCTTAAAAAATATAATTATGAAAAAATACTAGTGTATAAAGGTCAATATTGAATAAAAATCACTGCAAAATTAATGGACTCCAAACATAAAGCTAGCAGACACAGCAAATGGTAAAGATCAGAAATTATAAAAGAAACTAAAAGAGATATTAGGAATCACTGGTTTCAAGTTACCAGCTCAGCTATGGACTGGTAACTCAAGAATGCTAGAGCGTAATCTCCAGTCACATGCACAAAACACATGCTTTAATGCAAGCTGCCTAAGTATGACAACACACTTTCTACAGAGCATTGTTTCTCTATTTCAACAGAACTTTTAAAATATAAGTTAAGTGAATTACCCATTACAAAAAAAAACAAAACACAAAAACCTCTAGTTTTTATCCTTTTAATGTTGTGAAGACCTGAAAATAAACCAACCTGGAAAGTTCAGTGTAGGTTGAATTCCCTCTGGGCGGTAGTGTCAGAATTACTTAAATAATTTTATTCAAAAAATAAAGCAGAAAGCCCAAAAACTTGGCTACTCCTACAGAAAATGGTCTACGTACAAAGTTTTCTTTTTTCCTAGGTTCATTTGGCTCATCCTTTTACCACTAAAGTAGCATGAATGCAGAGCACTTAGAAACTATTCAATGCAAACAAAACTGGACTCCAAAGGAAGAAATGTAGAATAATGCTTGTCTTCACACAACACAACTAGCCCACACCACATCTACTGTAATTAAATAATTTAAAGTTTGCTTTGTTCAGAAGTCACTCAAATCCTACCTTTTAAACTTTCACCTTATGAGCTTTGTAAGGCTACTTGCCTGCAAGAAGACTTGCTTTTAAAAGAAGAAAAAATAAGATTGCAAAATTGGATTCTATTATTTTTCCTAGATACACCAAATTACAATACAGTTTCAAAAATATGCCTATGTGCCTAAGGTGCACACAACTCAAAAAGTAGCTAAGTAAAAGCAATGCTGCTCTTTCAAACAAGGATCTGGTAAAGAAACAGCACGGTGAGGCTACCAAAAGCTTTCTTCCAAGAGACTAAAGAGAGCATTTCTACTGACCAAATATTCAAAGCTAATTCTGTGCTGCTCTTCCAGTGGAGGCAAGTTGAACATCACTTCTCTTCCAGCCCTATTATAGCAACAAACATCCTAAAACACATAGGCACCTGCAACCCATTACGCAACTGCCAAGAAAAGAGCACATCCTGGCTCAGGCCAAGCTGATCCTGTCATGGGATGGTGCAGTAGAGTTCCTGATTGCCCCAACACTGCCTTCCCTCTCTCTCCCCCTCTCCTACCAGCACACAGATGTGCCTGAAACTGTGCAGGGAGCTAGATAAGAGTTAATTTTTGTGGTATTATTTTTAAATTCACTTTGCTTTTACTGCTATTTAAAAGCAAGAAAAAACGTGAGACAACACAGAGACTACACACCTGCAACTGCTTGACTGGGTCTGTGTAAACAACAAGGATTTATAACTGGAATACAACTGGAATTCAGGCTGCAAGAAATTTTGGGTATACTTATTTCTCATTTTAGCTCCATTATTTCTGCCAATTATAAACATTTTGTCCTTGTATTTCTAATTTTTTTTATGCAGTGGAATTATCTAACCAAATCAGATGCATTTTACTGGACAGTATGTTCATTCTGTAGTAAGAAACAGCAGGTACCTGATTTAGGACAATGTGCTAGTTTCACCTGGGGAGGAGAAACTCAGAGAGAAGTTCTTTCTAGAACTCCCTCTGGGAGTTGATAGTGACCAACTGAAGGCTGGCTTGGTTATTGACAGCCTGAAAAAAAAACAATTGGAGAAAGTTAGTTCGCTCCACGAGCACACATTTTGAAGGAGGTAACCCAGAAAAAAGCTCTTTTTTGTTGCCGGTGGCTGAGCAGGTAACAACTTAGGCCCAGCCCGGGCTCCCTCCCATAGGCGGGGGGGGGCTCGGGAGGCCGCTGGGCCTCGTCTGCAAAGCAAGGGACCCGATGGCCGGGGGAGGAAAGGCTCGTTGATAAGACCTTAGTCCGGCTTTTTTCCTCATGAGCTCACAGCTCGAGGAGGCCCGGTTCCTGCGGCTGGCTCGGAACAGCTTCGGAGGGGACCGGGCTGGCCCAGCTGCCTGCACGGCCTGTGCGGGAGGCAGCCGGGCCCCTGTCACGTGCGAGTGCAGCAGTTAAACACCCATAAAAACCTGATGGACATCTCAGCCGCCCCCTCCCAGCACGGCCTGGGCCTGGCCCAACTTTTGCAGCTGTGTGAAACTTTAACTCTTTAGTGCTCAGATAAGATTTGCAAATCCTCCGGCTTTTCTTTGAATATGAGAGGGGAGAAAGAGAGACTGAAGTCAGTGAAGCAAGAGATAAGTTTTTTAGATGGAAGGAGAATGAGAAGATGCTGTGAAAGTTGGCTCAAAAATCCTTTTGCAAAGTTGTATGGATGGACTGATATAACACTGAAAATTCCTATAAACCGTGGAGAAAAAAAAAGACATGGGGGTTTGAAATATTCCATTTGATAGATCATTTGACCAAAAAGTACCTGTGTTGAGAATCTTTACCCCAAGGAAAGAAGGGGACCTGGGTTTTCTGAGGATGCAGCATGAACAGAGAAAAAAAGAGATGAAGATAACTTTTGCTTTGGAACAATTCATTCTTAAAAGTAATACCCCATGAGTTTAACATGGCCCATTAAGCACAGCTTTGGGAAAGCTGTGAAGATGGGAGGAGCTTCACGACTTTGCAAGTTTTTTCCCAGGCGGATGCAAATCGTGAAAATGAAACCACGAGAGGACTGTTTTCTACCTCCTTGTGAGGCAATCCCTATAGCCTGACAAGAGGAAACTTCTCTCTCCAAAGTGAACTGAAAAAAGGACTATTTAAGTCGGGAACTGAATGAAGTAGGGGTTTTTTTGTATGTTTGTTTTGTTGTTATGAAGGTTGGGAGAGGGAAGGAAGGAGTGGTTTGAAAATCTTATTCTGAATTTCTTTTTCGTTTTTCCTTCTTTGTGTAGTTAATAAATTTCTTTTTATACCCTTTTAAGTTTTAGATCTGCCTTGCTTCTGCTCCTGGTTCTGTCTCACAACAGAAAATGAGTATATTTAAGTTCGCAAATCAAAACCATGACATTATTTGGTGCATTGGCCATGAAATTCAAATTAAACCAAAACATTTTTTTGGGGGAAATTAAATTAAACCAAGACAGACAATAAACTATTTTCAATTCTGTGGTAAGAGAAAATTCTTACTCCAGTTCAATAAGGAGAGCACCACCAGTTTCCACAAATGCAGCACGCAATACCAAAACTCCAGTCACTAGCAGATTAAAATAATTTATAAAGCTCTATATGTGCAGCATAGAATTCAGTGCAGCATTACAATACTCCCTAGTACAGAGCAAATCTCAGAGCCCACTGTATTAAAAATTACATATTAATGATCATGTTGTATTGTTTCCTAGGAGAAACACCAGATTACATCAGATAACATCAACAGAAGTCATATCTATACCAAAGACTGTTTCATCCTCTGTAATTTCAAGCTCCAAAAGACAGTGTTTTATTTACACTTCCCTGAGAGCTTCTATCCCATCCACAGCTGGCACCTACTTTTCTGACTGAGCAACAGAAATACACCATGAAAATACAAACATATTTTTCATTAATGTCATTATTTGTATGTCTGCCAGTATAAACAGGTTTGGCATATCAGAGACATAATCACCAAATCACTTCTTGGTCATAGTGTATAGCATTCATGCCTAGTACACTTCTGTAGTCAGTGCTGATCTGAGAAATATCAAACAGAAAAAGAATATCTAGCAACAAAGAGAAATGGGTTTCAAGTGTAATAGTAACTGGTATCCTTCACATCCTTAAGAAAACTAAGTCTGTTATGTTATTTAAACCCCAAACATTGTCAGCAATGTAATTTCAGACCTACAGATTCTTTCTGCAGTTCCCATTTTTAAAGGGAATGACCTAGGAAAATCCTGCTCTGGTATTATTTGTAACACAGAGTACTGACAACATGGATACTTTGGAGCCAACAAAACATCCTGTTATTTCTCAGTTAAAAGCTCTAACTAAGGGGAAGGAAGTTGGCCACATATTTGTGTCCCAAGTTTAACACTGTGAGCAACTCAGTAATTTCAACATTTCTTAATAGATTATTGAAGTCAGCAAAAACCATTACTAGACTTACAACTGCACAACTTTCACATAAACATGACCTACTAATAAAACTTTACAGACTCAGAGTAAAAGAAAAACTGAAATGAAAGTCCTCAAAATATTGAAGAGCTCAAGTTCTATTTTCAATAAAGGTTCACTAAGAACTTACTTCTGCTTCCTAATTGAGGATAAGATCTAGATCCCACAGTTGGCTGTCCCCTTCTCTTCTGCATCCAAACCCTACCCTCACCCTCCTCCCCCAATGGAACCTTAGTAAACTTATTCAGCTGAGACATGTATATGCCTGTTCAAAAATAATTTAATATTGTTTTGGTCTCTCTGAACCTAAGAGATACTGCATAATTTTGTAACAATATATACATTAGAAAGGTGTTTAAAGAGTGAAAACTAAAACGCTTTTAATAAAAAAGGCTCTATTTTTCTGATCATAAAGGCTCTATTTTTCTGGTCCAAATCCTTACAGTATTGGTTAAAGAATTTACTCGAGTTAATCATCTGAGCAACAAGCAGAACTGAGAAGAACATTACTACTTTTATCACAGCAAACCTACCAGCTAAATTCACTTTGTAAAACTTTAACACTATTAATACAAAAACAAACAAAATAAAACCAGATCAGACAATTCATTTTAGAAGTGGCTGAAGATAACAACTGCGAGCAAAATCTTTGACTATGTCAGACACAAGAAAGATTATGAGAAGCAGTTTACTTTTATAAAGTACCTATCAAATACAACAACTATTACATACATCTCATAACTATTAATTTGGGACTAGGAGTTTTTTCAATAGTTTTATCTCAGTACGGTAAGCTTGTTAAGTGACATAAAAGCATACACATCAACTGCAATATAAACTCATAAATTACAATGCATGTGGGAGAATTTAGTTACACTGCAAGTAAAAAAGTGAGATTGTAAGTAAGATGAATTTGTTTTTAAAAGCCACTGTTTAAACATGGATTAAAAAACTAGTGCTGTTTCAAGTTAATAAGAATATGCCATTCCACTGATCACTCTAGCCAAATCTAATCATGATCAGACCAAAAGCATACAATTAAAATATCTCTTTAGAAGTTGAGATTTGACCAAAAAAATGACACCCATTTTCTTTACAACTAGAACAAAAAAGGGCTTCCAGAAGTGAGGAAGTAAGATCGTTTCCTGCAACTGTATCATACATCCTACCGTAGGACTGCTTTTACCTCAGACTCTTTGTAAGAGCACACAACTCCCAACACAAAGTCCCACCTCTTTATAAACATCTTCCAGTACTATTCCAATAAACCTATCCAAATCCAAGATAATTGCAAAAAAGTGTAAGTGCTTTTAATGAAGAAAGCTGTACAAATTGCTGTCAATTTAAAGCAAACAACACAAAAGTCGAACTTACACAAGAATATGATAAACGTGCTGAACAAGTATGAAGTACATGCAGTAGTTAATATAATATTCAGCCATGGCAAACATAATGAAGCACTACTAAAAATACTAGCTTATGAATGACAATGCTCAACTCCTTTGTAGATCTCAAAGAAAATAAACATTAAACAGTGGAGAAACTTGTTCAGAGACTAAACATGAGTCACACAGTAATACACAGAAGGGAGTGCAAGCAGCACTCCCATCTCCCTCCAAACACACAAGAGATTTCTGTTTTGACTGCAGCTTTTTCTTATTTACATGTGACCACACACAATTCCTCAGGACTGATCACAGCTTTCTCTTGTTTTCCTGTGACCACACAAAATTTCTCAAACACACCAGCATTCCTCTGCAAACTAAAATAGTACATAACATGCTCTGCAACAGTGTGTTGCTTCATGTCTTTCAAAACAAGCACCGTCATTAGCTTCATTTCAGCTGTTAAAATATATAATACTTCATACAATATAAAATGTACTATCACTTAATTGGAACTTAAGTCATATAACATATGCAATGCCTTTCTTACGTGCTTCTGGGTCTGCATCTTAATCTGATTTAATCTTTTAGTATTTTTCCTCCCACTATTTCATACAAAACTTTTTTAAATGGCAAGTGGCAAACCACTGATAGGGAAAAAGTTAAACTGACTGTAAAAAAAAAACAACAGAAAAACATCTGGTTAAAAAGTATATTTTAAAGTAGCAAGAGAAATTCCAATTGTTCTTCAATTAAAGTAATCCTGCTCACCGAGATTGCTGATGTCTCAGGCTGCACATCATAAACTAAGTTTTCAAAAATAAAACATACAATCATACTGGAATGAGTTTATTAAAGGGGTTTTTAAGAAGGGAGAAAAAAGAAGTAACCCAGACTTCTGCGTCTCCAAAGCTTCCTCGGTTCTGCCCACACCGTTGGAAAGCCACAGAACCCTAAAACGACGCGATAGTGACGACGAGCGATCCGCACAGCTCACACCGGCAGCCACGGGTGCGCAATGGCGGGGAATAAGGCATGCCGGCCCAGCACCACAGCCTTCGAGAGAAGGGCAAGGCACAGATTCGAGGAGAGACCTGCGGGGCCCCGGGCTCCCACCGCAGCCGCAGGGCCGACCGGGGCTGGGCACGGCCCTCCTCGGCCGCATCCAGCCCGTCGGACTCTCCGCTCGCTCGGTGCCCGCACGCCGGGCCGTCCAAGCCCCAGCGCCGAGCTCGCCTCCGGCGACTTTCGCTCGCTCGGTGGTGCCGAGACAGCCAAGCCGAACTTCGTGTTTTTTCCGGACGGCGCCGAGGGCGCAGCGGGGCCGCCCCGGCTTCGCCCGCCAATCGACGGTCTGTCCGCCTGCCCTGCTCCCCGAGGGTCACAGCCCGGCCCACGGCCCCTGCCCCTGCAGCACACTGAAAACAACAGCCACGTCTGGGCACAGCCCGCGGCCGTGGAGGTCGGAGCTCACCGGGAACGGCACGGGGCTGGGTACTGGAGCACGGGCACGCCGGAGGCTCCACTCCGGCCTCGCTCTGGGGCCAGGGAGGCCCCTCCGAACACGGCATCCGCCGCCCGGCTCAGCCCAGCACGACCCGGCTTCACTCGGCGCCTCTCACCTCCTTAACAGGGGGGAATTTTTTCCGGCACTCCAGGCTCAGGCCCCGCAGGTCCCCCTGCATGTTTTCCAGCAGCTTCTTCACGGCTTCGGGGCTGCTGGTCCCGGCCATGGCGCTGCCGGGCCGGCCCCGGGCCGGGCGCTCTTCCGAGTGGGCAGGGACAGCGCCTGTCGCTCCGCGGCCCCGGCCGACACGTCTGCGCCCCGCACCGGAACCCTCCAGCCCCAGCCGCGTCCCCTCCCCGCGCCGCGTCCCCCCCACCCCCCCAAT